>JASANN010000599.1:175997-244741 GCA_031762395.1 Calameuta pygmaea
GCAGGTTCGTGTTCACGTTTCGCTCGGCTACGACGGAATTCGCATTGTCGACGGAGGCGATGATCACAAAATCCTACATCCAGACTCGCCGCTACGATTTAGCGCCATGATTCTGGTATCGCCTAAAATCGTAGCATTGTGCATCTCCCTACTCATCTCTGTCCTGGGTGCGATTGTGTAACTCAAATGTAGTGAAAATACGAAAAGTACGGAAGCCCGGTAGTGACATCTGATTTCTTACTCGGTACGTCCGAACTTCTTCATGTTGACACACTTTGTCTTTATATTTTTCATCGCTATACATCTTCTGACAAACTCGTTCTGCATAAGTTGATAAAATGGCGGACTCTTTATTTCCGGCAATTGAATTTAATTCTTCAATGGTCATACCTCAAAACTAGATGCATCAGTAAGATATTGGTAAATAGAGTATGTGTTCTAAACTTGAAATGAACTTTATGGCAGTCGTCAGGCAAAGACAAATCCTATTAGGTTGAACCCGCTTTATCAGTGGCTTAGTTTCCACCGTGCAGAGTTTAAACAGAGTCAAATAGCCTCATTGGTCAGTTCCATTCAACTCCTATAGGTGAGTGGTTAACTCTGTTTAAACTCTGCACGGTGGAGTTTCACAATTGACCCTCAGGAGTCAAGTATGTCTTGAGTATGTACAGCTTCCTTCCTTCCTTCCTTTCCTTGTGGCTGCCTCCTCCAATGAGGAGATGTGCCAGACGCATATGTACAGCTTCCAGTATTCTTCATCTCAGTGGTCTTAAACAATTTAGTTAATACTGATCTGAAGAAATAGACGAATCATAGACATTTCGACTTGTAAAAAGTATTTGGGATTGGTCAATTTCTTTTAATCGATACCAAATAAACCGGTTTAAGAGTGCCGTGTAAACGTAGTCTTGCTCCTAATATTTTCCTAATTGCTTCCCTGCTATTTATACAATGATTAATAAATATTCATTAAAACAGAAAATTTGTTTTATTGCTACTCCAAATAACTAAGCAGAATTTTTTAATGAATTATTTCTCTCAACTTGCTTCATATTGCTCCTCAATTTGATTTTTATTTTATTAAAGTATCTTTAAATAACAAGTAAATTTGGATTTTCCTTTGCCCGATTACAAATATAAACAATGTCGTTCATTTTCGAGCACACTTATGACAGGTGCGTTCGAAGATGAGCCGAGGGCGCGGAAAACTATGTCTACGGGTGAGACCGGCTTTTATAAAGTAGTAACTCGTGGGAAATAACTTGTTCATGCCGAATATGGCGGAGTAAGTGAGTTAGTATTGCTGTGCGTCCTATCGGCAAGTGAAAATCGAAACAACACGTTAGTATTTATTGTACTAAATAATGGTTTCCGCCATGCATTATGTGCAAATTTGACTATAGTTTCAAAAAAGGCTATATTAGAGCAACAAATTTGCACAAGTTTCTCTTCAAAGATAGAACAGCAGACTGTGTTATAAAAGAGAGCTAACCTGTGCTTGGAAAGTGCTGTGGATATGGCGGTCGGAACGACTAAAGTTGTCCAGGTGACGAATATCGCACCTCAGGCGACGAAGGATCAAATGCAAACACTTTTTGGTTATCTGGGAAAAATTGAAGATATTCGACTCTATCCTACTATACGCGATGTGGCTGTACCCGTTCAGTCGCGTATTTGTTACATCAAGTTCCATGATCAGGGTTGTGTTTCTGTTGCACAGCATATGACTAATACAGTCTTCATTGACCGTGCCCTTATTGTTATTCCATATCAGAATGGAGACATTCCTGATGAGCAAAGGGCACTTGAATTAACAAATAATGGCACTGTGGTGC
This sequence comes from Calameuta pygmaea, assembly GCA_031762395.1. Lineage (NCBI taxonomy): Eukaryota > Metazoa > Arthropoda > Insecta > Hymenoptera > Cephidae > Calameuta > Calameuta pygmaea. The sequence goes on from JASANN010000599.1 coordinate 177,833, forward strand.
CTGGTAAGTATTTCACAAAGAATGAAATTGAAATATTTTCTCTACGATCAATTGGTTATATTGCTTTTATGTTTACACAGGCCTTTATCCATCAGAACCAAAGCTTCCTCCAAATGTGGTGAATGCGATTGAGGGAATTCCTCCTAATCATGTTATCACTACAATGGATCCCAAGCTAGAAGCAAATGGACTACCAGCATATCCACATTTACCAGGCCATCTTGACAGCAGAAGGATCGAAGAGATTCGCAGAACATTAGTTATTGCCAATTTGGAAGCTTCTGTCTCAGCAGAACAATTATTAGACTTCTTCTCCAGTAATGGAGTGGAGATAAAATATATTAGGCTCTGTACCAGAGATTCTGATACCGATCATTATGCTCTGGTTGAATTATCCGAACAAGGGTCAGTGGTTCCTGCTTTGCAAGTCAATGGAAAAGTCCTTGCTGAAAAACCTATAAAAATATACCATTCAACCCAAGCAATTGCAAAACCTGAAGCAAAGAGTAATGAGGCAGCCCAAAAAGAAATTGAAGAAGCAATGTCTAGAGTAAAAGAAGCTCAACATTTAATATCAGCTACAATAGATCCTATGATTGGTATGCTATCCAAGGATAAGCGCAGTAGAAGTGGCTCCAGAGGTAGAAGATCCAGATCCCGTTCGAGAGGACGAAGCAGGCGTTCGAGGTCCAGAAAAAGATCGCGCTCACGACACAGACGTTCACGATCTCGTCACAGACGTAGATCACGCTCAAGGTCGAAACGCTCCAGGTCTAAGGAACGAAAAAGAAAATCTCCGTCACGTAGGCGAAGTAGCTCTCGAGGTCGACATCGTTCTAGATCACGTTCTAGACGATCTAGATCACGTAGATCAAGGTCCAGATCGAAGGATAGAAAAAAGAGATCGCCCAGAAGGAGGAGTCGCTCCCGCTCTCGAAGCAAACGCTCCAAATCAAAGTCCAGGAGATCACGATCTAAATCAAAGTCCAGGTCATCTAAATCAAAATACTCCGAGAAAACCAAGGACAAAGATAAGGAAAAGGATAGACGTAGCAAGGACAAGTCTGACAGTAACGGCAGGAAAAGCGACGATAAGAGCGAAAGAGGTGATAAAGAAAAGAGTGAGAAGTCCGAGAGAAGTGAGAAGAGTGATAAATCCGAAAAGAGCGAAAAGAAATCGAGCAAGGAGAAAAGAGCGCTTGAGAAAGAATCTAAGTCCGAGGAGAAGAGCAACAGAAGCGCTTCGGAGCACGAGAGTAAAGAAAAACAGGATTCAGAAAATTGAACGATTCCTCGTAAATTACGTTCGATGCTCTCTGACCTCACCTATATTCTCGCTCCGCCAATCCGCTGTCAATATACAAATCCATAGCATGTAATTACATACTTATTGGCATAACAAAAATATACAGTCTCCTTCAGAATTCGGTTATCTGGAATGTATTTCAACCGCCTCCCGAAAGTGATTGGAGCCTTAATCACTTCCTTGCTTTTATATTACTATATTTATTGAGTATTCATTAATTTCAATTAGTTCCAGATATCCTTAGTATTGCTTATGGTATTACTGCATCGTTTATTTACTTTCAATTCTTCTTTTTTAACGGCTTTTGTGGAAGCGGTGGTAAAACCAATTTTTCAGTACTGCGATAGTGTTCGTTGTACGCTTGTGATGGCCTAATCAAATATAAAAGAACGAATTCAAGAAGTAAAATTTATTGAGCGGTCATTTTTATGTATATCTAAAGCCACTTACCCCGGAATGACTTGATTCGCGTAAATCGGATCTTCATTTGGGTATTGTTCTATTCGTACTGGCAACGGAGCACGCAAAAGTGTTTTCTTTTGCGCCTTCGTCAACGTTGAACGTCTCTTCATTACAACCTAAGTTAAAAGATAAAAATTTGGAAAGAATACAATACTAAGATGTCATTACTCCTAATGTATTTTTCAATTTAATGCAATAGATTCCTACCACATTAGCATCCTTTGTTTTTTCCGTTTTTGACGCCTCCTCCATTTCCAGTACGTTATCCATTTTATGATTTTTTTGCGTTGTATTGTTGAGATCTGATTGTTCTGGTATCGATAAATAAGAATTGATTTATACGTATTAATTATCTTAATGAATATTCGACTTACTTATTATACATTCATCATACTGATTAAGCGGATCTATCCCAAGAAATGCTGAAAGCGCGTCAGGATATCTAAGGTCCATAAAGATCATTACTAACGCCAGAATCAGACATAGTATTCCTATGGCAAAAATAAGTATAATAAAGAAATCAGTAGATTGCGTAGGCACATATCAATTTTTACCGTTAAAACAGGTCAACCAAAAATTGGAACCGTAATGCAATTGTATTACTCCATCAGCAAAAGGAATTCTCAATGGCAATGGGTTTCTGACCAAGATCCACACGATGCAAGATAAAAGTTGTAAGAAACCAGTTATTCCAATGAAATACGCTGCATAACGTCCGACTAATTGTAAAAATATATTAGCCATTATCCAAGTAGGTAAGGCAAGCCTGAAGTAAATACAAACTCCATTAAGGATTCTTCTAACTTTCACAATTACTTAAAAGGTAAGACAGTAAAAATTCTCTACTCACCATAAAAGAATATGTGTGTACCATCCTGCAGTTCTATAAAATCTACCAAATCGAATTCCTTCTCCATCCAGTGTAAAATATTCTGCTATCCAAAGAATTGGTAAAGGTAGTCCTTTCCTCTGAGACTCTCTAAAAGTCCTCTGTATGAGGCCCGCTTTAAAATTAAGAATTTTTCAGTTAAATTCTGATCAATAATTATTTAATTAACCAATTATGATATATATGATTGTTGATTACCATACGGCCCAAAACCTATTCTCCCCTGATCCCAAGTCCAAGCGAATCTTTCGTTGTAATTAATTTTTTCTTTTTCAAGAGGAGTATTGCGTTCACCCATTCCTAACAAATTGGAATAACTTTAGCTTTATGATATTTATACAAATTTGCGTGCTAGGTCACACAAACCATTTAGAGTTATATTTACTGAACGCAGTCCGATTTTTATTCCCATTATTGCCTGAATTTCACTCTTTTCACCGGCACGATAAGGTGTGGTACTGTTTAGGTACCCAACTTCCCATTCCTGACCAAAATTTCCTACTGTTGGGCAATTAAAAAATTTTTATTACACATAATACAGCATGCTAATAGATATAGAAATGACTTGATATACTTACACATTATCAGGCAACCTATGAGAATACTAAAAGTCGCTTTTAGAACAACATAAATGCTCTAAAAGTATAAATGAATAACAGATAAATATAATAACGGAAGGAAGTAAAAGAACAGTAAAATGATATAAAATAAATAATCGCATACCCGTTTCTGACTGTAGCCAGGAGTAATGATATAATACGCTGTAGCAATTATAACAAACGCCAAGATAAATCCAGCTTCTAACACATCAACAGTCACCGCAGTTTTGTTTTCTGGATATTGAGTCGGAAATCCTTCCGACCTACCATAATCGAAGTATCCCTTTTTCAACATAATTTTAATGTGCTAAAGACTAAACACTGAAATATACATAGGCTAAGAAGACTATCTGAATTGTACAATGTGAATCATGATACGGTTTCCTCGCAGCTCACATATTTTCTTATCACACATCCTTTTCCGCTCTAACAAGGCTTTATTATAATTTGAATGACATGTTCCACAAAAGATTATCTATAATGGAGCACCTATCAAAAGTGGTAATATCACGAAGTCAATAATAAAATAATGCCTATTATCTATATATATATACACGGATGATGAATGTTTTTGGAAAAACAATGAAGTACATACTATGTATTTCCTCGTATAAATATAATAATTTTATTCAGTTTACTACATATCTAATATATGTATATATATAATATATATAACAATGTCAATCTTCGTTGATACTACTCTATTGATTGATAGTACGGCTGGCATTTGTAGATGTCTATCAGACATTTCCATTGAGCGATGGCGGCGGTTTATTATCTTTATTTCGTTTAGCGTTATGATAAAGGTACGAGTGGACCCGAAGACTGTTGCTGTTTTTATATTTATTCCCGCACAATTTACATGTGAGACTTTCAAGTGGTCCATGAATATAGCGGACGTGTAGTTTAAGATTCTCTTTCCTGGTAAAATGTCGTAGACACCACGGACAAGAGTACATTCGTATTACCTTGCCGCGTTCCATACGTAGCGTTGGACCCAATTCTGAAACCACCCTAAGCGTAGTCTCCAGAGGCAGACTACTTCCAGGGATTCCTTTGACAGTTCGCCGACCTCTAGATAAGCTTGGGTCGTAAGGAAAGTCTCCTCGAAGGGCTGCTTCGATATTAGTGTAACCTGAGCCGAAGATTTACTGGAGTTTCGTTATTCTTTCTAGGAATAATACATTTTTCTACTTTTATTTATACTCTATCTACAATTATATTTACCTAGGGATTCTTCTTGGCAGTTGGAATTGTACGGTGTTAGCTTAGAGTTTGGCACAAAATCTGCAATAAAATAATCTGCATGAAACTTTTATTCAGTGCGACACAAATTTGGATCAATGGTATATATATTTGATTTAGTTTTCTTGATGTACCTTGGGGATAATAGGAATCTTCAGTTGATCTCTGTAAAGTGTCTTCTCGGCGTTCGATCAATGGTTCATGAACAGGATAATTTCTGTAACTGGGATCCCCGTCGACGTCTGACGTATAGTCCAGGGGCTCGTGTTTCGTTCTGGATGTCCTTCCTATGTCTGATGTATAATCTAAGGGTTCTTCTCTGATGTTAGATAAATTCTCAACATTTTCAAATCGTTCATTAAACATATGAAGTGCATTCATAACATTTTCGGGTTCCGTATCACTGCCTGGATGGTTTGATTGATTTGAAGTGATTCTGTCATCTTCTGAAAAAGCTGCCTCTGCGTTGTGCGAACTATTTGGCTCTGGTGATCGCTGTGACTTGTCGGGTGGTCTGGATTGCTTCTCAATGGACTTATGAGATATACTGTGCCTTGTGGAAATATCTCCTACAGGTTCATCGCGTAAAAGATTCTCCAAATCATCAGTATCATGTGCCAATTTATCCTAAAGAATCCACCAATTAGAAACACTGGAAAGTTCTGCGAAGGTATCATCAATCCCTGCTTGCATACTTTATCAATGTCCTTTGTAAGCCCTTTGATTTGAAGGGTTTCGGCAACTTTTAAAAAACTTGCTATATCTTCCTGCTTTATACTAACTTCACCCTGATACATAAAATGTAGCATTGCTGATAAATCACGATAGTTTACATCCTTTAGAATTACAATGGGATGTTTACAGGAATTACCCTGTAACAAAAAAAACATATAGATCCATCGTAGATGTCTGCTATGGCATAAATTAAAGATAAGAGAAAAAGAATAAAACTAACGACAAGCTCATGGTAGGATACAGTTCCACTTTATATTAATACTGTCTCCATTCCATTCCATTATATGATAATAATACTTGGCAATACCTTAAAAAGTTCTCTGAAGTACGTACTGCAAACCGATAATATTAATTTATGTGCCCTTAATATCTGGCCCTCAGCTGCAAGAGTCACATCAACGAGATGCTCATCTGTTAAAAGTGTATAAAGTCCAGATGATAAATTCCTGGGGAAGCTGTTCCAAACCAGAGAAAACTGTTCTCCAGCCATGCTTGCACTCGATGTCCTTTGCACAAAACTCAATCAAGTGACTTGATGTCTAAATGACAGAATAAAAGTATGCATTAGAACAAGTTAATAATAAATAAATTATACTCTACACTTAAAAACTGAATCACCAAGCTCATAAAAAAAAAGTTATAGTATACCTGGATATGGAAGAACCCTGGGGAGTAGATAGATTTAACCAGTAAGAACTATCAAAAAAGATAATAAGCTAACAAGAAGGTTTGTTTATCTCGTTATATTAACAAGAACATAATTCCAATTTCCTGACAATCCATCATAAGTTCACTTTCAGGATTTGGCCCTTTTTTCAGTACTTCGCGTCTTTTTTATTTGTGTTTTCTACTGAATAACAAAACCATGAATCATAAGCGCGCTTGTGACGAAACGACTTCTTCAGTTTATAATAGTTTTCTCTTAAGGCGCGTTCTGTGTGCAAGAAATCTATATTTGTCAAGGCCCTCAAAGTTTTTTTTTTCTTTTAACACATATTGCATCTAATCATCTATCTAATAGGATCATTTATAAGAATCTAAGTGTTGAATATATTTGAAATTATTGATTATATAGCATGATTATTCAAATACTATACAGGAGAAAACAAATCATTTGGTAAGTTTTGTAAGTTCAAAACTCCTGCACGATGCAACTGCATAATTGCATAATACCTTATGAATAACGCTTTAGTGTATAAAAAAACTTAATCAATGACCCATCTATGTAATGTAAAGTTTTGAAAAAGAAATGCAATTCCAGCTATGTATAAAAATGAGTCTATAATTAAGTACGAACTAAAGTATTACAGATATTTTCATAATTCTGGATACTTGTCATATTCTTTGACGTCTCCTTTGCAATAAATGATTTTAATTGTATTTGGAGGTAGAAAATTGATTCTACAATTTCGCAAAAGTAATTAATGGTTGACCCTGCACTTATCGGTGTTCTTTCATAGAGCGCCTGTAAAATGCAACTAAAAAAAGTGCATCAATCCTTATGAATGCTGCTTAAAATATTGCAGCAGAGTTGTAGCTAAATGTACACTAATTCTATACAAAAGGATCTCAGCACTATTCTCTATATCTGTACAAGCTGTCAGATCACATTTGAAAATACTTTATACAATAACAGTAATGGAATTTCGTTATAAAATCTAATGAAATACTTTCTAAAAGACAAAAATTTCAAGAAAACGCCCCTGTTTTTTTTGTATCTGTGAAAGCCCTTAACTCCTGGTTAATTTATTTAAAAGACTTTTCATAACATTTCTTAACGTATGAGTATATCCTAAAAAAATTTACTTTTACAGGTTTACATAGTGCATTATGGCTGCAAATACTATGGGAAAATTGCATACGCTTAAATGGAATAATTTTTTGAACAGCCTAACGAATGGATTTGTTTCTCATCTAGCTGGAAATGATTTGGTGGACGTCACACTTCTAGTTGATGGTAAAATTCTTCAGGCACACAAACTTGTACTCTCTATATGCAGTCCATACTTCAAAACTGTTTTTAAGGTATTCTCTGTTATATTTGAAACTTTCAACGGATAGCTGTACAATCAACTGGATTTGCTACATGTAAATTATTTCAAATGACCCTCTTATTTTATTTTCACCTTTCAGACAAATCCTTGTCAACATCCAGTGATTATACTGAAAGACATGTCATTTGCACATGTGAATGTCTTAGTGAATTTTATGTATCAAGGAGAAGTTGATATAAAAGTGGATGATCTTCCAGATATATTGAAAGCTGCGGAAAATTTACAAATCACAGGACTCTGTGAACATGGTGATTTTAATGTTAGTATCTGTCTTATAATCTTTTAAACTTCTAAATATTCCTTGTACTATATAGTTAATTTCATAGAATACAGATGAAAATTCATCCAATCAGGACTTGGATGAATCTAATGCAACGTGCCTTGTCAATAACGATGCTCATTCCAAGAGTAGTGCACTAGAATCAAAAACCAAGTTAAGAAATGGCCAGCAAATAACTGCATCGTTTGAAGATATAGGAATGTGCCTTGACCGTGATGAAATGTCCTCGCCTTCAGATGAAAATGTGATTAAACCAAACGATTCTAAAAGTTTGAGTAATAGTTATAAGCGTTTGATCAATTTGGAAGTCGAAATGTCTATGAAAAGAGGGAGAAGATCTCCACCACCATTGATAGATATAGATGACCCACAGAGACCATCTTTAAACTCAGTATTAGAAGTATCGCAGGACCAACAGGGCAATTTTACCCCAATATCAATAGAAGACTCTATAAAAAATGAGAATGTAACTTATAATGAAGAAGGTGAAGATAGCAAAGAAAAAGAAATCTGTAAGCAACTCCACTACTTTATAGAACTTTTACCATTCTTCTTTTTATGCAGTTGATTTAAAGAGGACAGTCCAGACGAACAACTCCGGCCTTCCATCATGTAGCAAATTCATACCACTGCAATCAGAACAGCTAACACGACAAGGTACAAAAAGTTCATTACCATTGGACCAGACGAAATCGCCCTTAATCACAACCATCGCTGAAAGATCATTCTCACTCTCCACTGAAATCCGAGACTCGATATTATTCGTGCAATCAATTTATTTCCTAATTGGAATGACGTCGTTCTTCATCAGCTCAACATCTCTCACACGCATGATAATATCATCGCTAGTCAATCGCAAAGGTAAAAAACTCTAAGTAGGGAACATTCTCAGATCAATAAAAGAATACATAAATAACTCATCTTTTTCATCCGAGGTTGTGTCAAAGAATCATATACCCAAAGAAAAACTGTCAGAAACATTCTAGGCCTCATAAATTTACAGTTGTGGAGCCTGTCATATACAGATTGTCTGCCAGAGGTCGGCCACAGCTCGTACACGAGGGTTACGTTTATAATCTAACGTCCCGTTCGGAACACCTTAATCGTTCCCATTATCGTTGTGCGGAACAACATCGTGGATGTCGTGGCAAATGTGCTGTAATAGCTGAAAGGTTTATGCCGACTGGAGTCAACGACCATAATCATCCTCCTGGCTATCAATCGGAACATGATTATAGGAAAAAGAAGGGACTGGATACCGATACTATGTAAATGAATAACTAAATGCTCTATTATCGTATGGATACTCTTTTTACCTGTGAAATGATGTCTTTCGTTCATGTTTTCAGTTTATTTAATCATTATTAATGTAGCTTATTTTTCTTTCTAAATGATATATCATTTAAGTCATAATAATATAGATCCAGACAACATATGTCTAATAGTCATCTTTAAGATGTGTTAAGCAGAGCTTCTGTGCCATTAGACGCCTTAAAGACGACTCTTAGGTATTATGTATTGTCTAGGCGAGATATTATACAGCATCGATTATATGTATGTACTACTGATACATTCCAGAGCAATCAATTATTCAGAGATTCTTTATTATTTGTTAAATAATTTTATTGATGCTAGGCTCAAATACAATCGCCCAGTTACTTTAACGTGATACTTGTTAAAAAAATCAAGAATAATTATATTTATTTTTATTGTTAAATCATTTATTAACATGTTGCTGATTGTTTTCATAAGCACGTAAAGATATTCTTTTCATTCTATGAAGATAAGAAAGAAAAAATGAAATATGTATCACCGACTGTTTTACTAAATGCATTTCTTTTGTTACCTCGACAGATTTCTAACAATAGTTGCTCTTTCCCGCGGCTAGAAATAAAACAGTTAGCAGAGACAAAGGTATTTTCATTTTGCATTAAACAAATTGACGATCAGACGATTGAGCGTCTGTCAGTTATGATGTCTCCATAATACATGTGTATCAGTCAATATAGACTAGTTCCTAATGGTTCCTACGAAAATTATATGATACTTCAAAGTTCTAAAGTCCTTGATAAAGACAGAAAAATATCTGGCTCTATCGTACAGGAATTATTTTGCAAAATTTTTTTGCTTGCCACAACGTTTCGATGAGATCAATGACGCGAATCTCTCGGAACATATTCAAGAATTACGTAAAATTTATTTCGAAGAGTTTGATGTCTTAAATGACCCCAAGAATGTCGGGGATGAAGTTTTGCAGAAAATTGTTTTCATTTCAAAAAGAACTTCAAGAGAACAACTATTGAAAGAGGGACCAACGCTTCTAGTACCTTGTTCTATAAAAATCCTCTTCCATTATGAGTATGGTCTTCCTTATAAAGAAGGTCTTTGCGATTGGAAACAAAGAAAACACCTAAAATTGGCCAAAGAATCATATTACAATCTGTTAAAATCTTTTGTACCAGAGAAATCCAATGAGCTTGTGAAAATCATTATAAAAACAATTCACGAAGAGAAGTTGTGGTTAGTGGAAGATTTTGCCTATCACCTATTGTGGACTCTCATAGAATTAAACATTTCTGGTTTCACGGTAGTTCAAAGGATCTTAAATAAACTAGAGATGCTTGATAATGATATCGCAAACGCAAAAGCTATCGTGAGAGTTTTATACGAATTGCTGAACGTGTGTTATTGGCCTGAAAATATGGAAACTATTACGGTAGTCGAGAGGCTTTTGAAGCTCTTCTATGAGAGCATGGTAGCAACAGATGGAAATGATCCTCCTTATGGATCCCTCAGGAAAGGATTGGAAGTGTGCGTTAGACATATTTTACAACGTCTTCCGAATGATCATCTCCTAGTGGCCATCAGACATATGTGTCTTTGGACAATGAAGAATGAGACTAATGATGAAACTATATTAGATTTTGGAAGCACTCTTGAATACGCTGCCTTTATGCATAACAGCAGTTCATACGAGAAAACTTTGACTTCTGAAATGTTTCCGATGCTAATGCAAATGATAGGATCAACAAACAGATTAGTAAATCTATTAGGTAACAGAGTACTGCAATATCTTCTGGATAGAAACAATAATAAACATCAATTTGATACGCCAAAGATCTTCTTCGAGAATACGCAGTTCGATCTACGCATTGGTAAATATAATAGGAAGGATAAAATCTTCCTGAAGACGTACCGCGAAGAACTTCATGACTGTCTTGTCAAAAGTATGATCAATCATTGCTCAACTAGATTGAATCTTGAAGCCACTTACTGCACAATATGTCTCCTGGCAGTGGAAGTACCTTGTGGATTTACAGCAGCATCTATAGTGTGTTTGGCTATGAACCTGCAGGAATTGACCTTAGAAAGAAAGAGTCTATCACGGGAAGTGTCCTTCCACGTCCATGCCACTGTTATGGCTATTATGTCACTTCTATGCTGGGTTCATCGTGCTAAAGTATTTTTTAATTATATTAATAAGATTATGATGGAACGAGCTCAGTGGGCACCGCACTTAAATCCACCATTACAGTCGCGTTACGATTTTGCCGTCCATCATATCCTTTGGGACAAGCCTGAGTTATTCTTCGTTGATTGGGAAACGCGTTACGGCCTTTGGAAGTGTTTTAGACTAAAAGAACAACGGCGTAGCATCCTCAATTCCCGCTAAGACTTTCCAGGAGATAATGACGACCATGATGATTCATGATAAATCAATATTCATTATTACAAAACTCATTGTGTCAGACCATATAAATTGTTAGGATGCGTTAGATACCAAGTTGTTAGGTTGCTAGGTACCACACCTTTAATTAGAACAGTTTCTGGCTTGTGTTCATTTCTGATACACAGTTCAGTATGTTACGTCAAATTTGATGGACTGGATGTGACTTAGAATCAATTGGTGAAGAGTGTTGAATTTATTTCTACAAAAATGTCAGATAGATTGAATACGAGGTCAATGATATCATCGCCTCTAAGAGTTAAAGGAAGCCGTGCAAATTCAAGCGTTTTGGGAAATCATAATATCATCAGGAAGCCCGACAAGGATAATGGATCCGAGTCTCTAAATTTTACCCTGGTCGGTTCGCCTGCTCCAAGATCACAAATACGTACTTTTATTTCTACAAATACGTTAATTAGCAACAAAATAAAGCCCACCGTAACATCTACAAGAATTCGTGATCTTGACAAGCATGAATCCTCGCTTGAGAGTCTATACAGTTTTGCTGACAATCCAACGAAATATGTACAGTCTTCTAAGGATGAAAAGCTGATCCTCAACTTGGAATTCTCGGACCGCTCTGATGAGTCTGATAATTACTATAATTCTCATAACATTGCCTTTGGAGAGAATGGCGAGTATAGAATACCAGAATACGATCATATAAGGTATTTGGAATTTAACAGAACTAATTCTCACGAATTAAACAATGATCCCACTAAGGTAGGGCATATACAGAATCTAATAATACAAGGACAGAAGCAGAACGCAGAACGACAGTCCTCGCACTCAGGATCCTCAAGTAACAATGCAGTCCCAGGAGACGATAGAAATAAATCGCAAAAAAATCGTATATCAGCATCTTCGGATTCCGAAAGTGGAAGCTCAGGAAGTAACCACCGTAAAGTCGTACTCGGGAGTCAAGTTGTTAGAGTACAGAAATTGAATGACAGTCTGACGGACGGCTCCAAGAAAACGTCATTCGATTGTGCCATCAACTACAAGAACACTGTAAATCCAATGGTGGAAAAATTCATGTTAGATACAGGACAACAAGAAGAAGGAATAATAAGCAATCGTCTATGTAATGGTAGCTTACTCAGTAAAAATTTCGTTCAAGCTGTCCAGTCACAGCGTGGTAATGACTCCGCTGAGAATTCCTCCAGGACTTCACCCGAGACTTCCCGGACGATACTCAGTGGTACATCCTCAAACGATGGAACCTGGCACCAGCATAGTCTTAACAGTGCTTACTTCGCTTCTCCGGATACCGAGATTGATGCTGATAAATTATCAAGTAATACATTCAAAAACCTTATGGAAGAGAACGAAGATGCCTTCAAGGAAGAGAAGGAACAATATTTAACAGTCATAAAGAATGAAGAATTCTGCGATGATAGATCATCCATGAAAGTATCCCATCCCTACATTTTCATAACTGATGAAGCCATCGATACGGAGGTCATGGAATGTTCTAGATCATTTTCAGTGAACTACTCTGAAAAACCAGAAAACAACTCCACACTGGAGATCAATAAACCGGACGACTCCTGTGCTAGTGATAGCAATAGCGATTATGGAATTAATATGATATTCTCTGAGAATAATGTACGGCCCAAGGATAGAGTCAGAATACCTCCTTCTGATAATACACAGTTGCATGATGCAATAAGTGGCTACAATGGCGCTAGAAAAAAGATAAATCATAATGGCATTTTTCAATCTGTTTCATCTAGCGATAGTAGGACCTCGGTTTTTTACATGACTGCTGCTGAGATAACCCAGGCGGCAGAGTATAGTAAGAAATTGTCAGACTTATTCACAGTCATTCTCCAGAGGCCTCCCGTACCTAGTCCAGGTACAACTCCAATACGACTGGCAAACTGCATGACTAAGAACCTTTTGCCTTCACAAACAACACCGAGAATCGTTCGCAGTAGTTTGGGATCACCAAATTTTCGTACAAACCATTCAACCAGTTAGAACTTATGCATGGATACTATTTGAGAATAAATATTTTGTCTACAAATAATGTAATTCGTATTTGCATCAGAGTTTCAATAAATTGTGCTTTGTTATGAGAGCCAATGTCCTTTATGACTTTCATTGAGAAATCTTACTTATCCGTATCATTACTTTTTATTTCAGTATATAATGTGTATTAATCACGTTGAATAGAAGAAATTCAAAAAATATTGGACTACAGGAAATAAATGAGAATCGTGATAAAAGAAAAGGTAATTAATTATAGGATCCAAACAATTAAATAAAAGTTTCAAGAAATATTTTATTTTTGTAATCAAACTCGTGATATGCGTAATTCAATCAACAATCTGAACCAATGCAGAAGAATAAATTATTCGAGATGGATACCAGTATTTTTTTCGATCCAATCCAGATAACTAGTGACACGCGTGAAAACACTAGGCCATCCTCTTTCGCAGCCGAGAGCAATACCGAAGGAGACGATACCAGTCTGGGTCTTTTGGCCATCAGTATCGGTGATTACGAGAGGACCACCAGAGTCACCCTAATATGAGAGAAATCATATGTTTTTAGAATACATTATTTTCTATCCCATTATTAATAAATATCCGTAAAACTAAACTTACACTGCAACTAGACCGTCCACCAGACCCGGAAAGACAGATGTTGCTGTTTTGGATGACTCCAATGTAGTAGATGTTGCAAAGGGCGTTGATCATAATGTTATTCTGTACCCAACGAAGAATAGGGCTTATAGAGTTGGAGGCTGGAATACAATTAATATATCAATGACGTTCGTAGTTTTCACATCTTTCATAGCTATTGATTTAATTTATATTAGTTCTTACAGTCACTATCAAGTCCCCATCCAGAAACGGTACCGGTCGCACTAGCGAAGGTAGTCGACACCTTATTCTTCTTGGGCAAACGAACAGGCTGGATCCTGCCTATAATAACATACAAGTGAAAAAAATTATTAAAAGTATAAAGGATAAAAATAATGCTATAAAAAAGTAAACGAATAACTATAGTAAGCTACTATAAGATAACATAAGGTGCAATTGGCATAAGGTACTCAATGATAGACTTAATATTCAAGTTATGAGAAACTCACTGTTAAATACAATTTTTTCAGAAAGACGGACAAGAGCAATATCGTTACGGATGGCTTTAGGGTTCCAGCCCTCATGAACGATGATCTCTTTAGCAACGATGTGCTTCTGGGTATGCTCAACCGTGGAAACGTTGTGAGCACCGAGGATAATGACAACGGTTCCAGGAAGATCAACACAATGAGCCGCAGTGAGGATCCATTCATTGTTCAAGATAGAACCGCCACAAAAGTAATTTCCGGCTGTAGTTTTGAGCTGGAGAGCAATTTGATACGGAAACTGTCCTGGCTTGGCTGGCTGCCCACCGACGATACGTGAATCAACATTATCTATTAAAGTTTTATTAAGTTTAAATTAGATTCTTTAAGAAAACAAGCTATGTCTGGATTGTAATAATAATGAGAATAACAACTTACCCTGAGGAAGATACTCTCCAAATTCAGGTGGAACGATATGCCTGGGTATTAGCGTGTTCCATTCAACGTCAGTGGCCTATAAATATCATTAATACCATAATATTATCGTACGAGAGCGTCCTTAGTATTTCGAAATAATATACAAACCTGAACAGCCACAATGACGAAGCAAAGTGTTACAATGAGTTTCATTCTGGAGACTTAAAGTTGCGAATGAATCGAAAGTGCTTCCTTATATACGACAACGATGAAAGATATAATTTCATTAATTTATAATGAACAAGTATAAATGAAAAGATATATGATAAGATAATCGGTAATTGATTACCTGACAGATCAAGAACTAAAAAGCGGAGATTTTTCAGTTATCTTTAAAAACAGTAAATCTCACTTGAGCGATATTAATAAGATTTGATTGATTGATAAATATTTTCATGGGCATAGAAATCTAGAAGAAAATCAGTTCTTTTTTTCAATCGCAATTAGATGTAGTGACATACAGTCTCGAATGAGTTAAATATTCCTCCAGATTATACTGTATCTTAAGAACTTTCTATACATTTATTATAAAAGAGAAGAAACAATCTAGTAATCTTCTCGATGATGCAATCTACCTTTGACGCATACACGTAATATTCTTCTTTGATGCCTTAATATTATTTTAATATTGTACAGTTTGACTTATGTTACACCAAGTCCAATTAAAACCACAAATCACCACCGACGTCTTCTTCTTGCGGTAGTGCCTGCTGAATATCTTGCTTTTGTTGAGAATTATTCTCGGCTTCATCCTCACTTTCTGACACAGCCAAATCGTCTTGAATTTTATCAACATCCTTGTCATTCCTTGTCGGAAGTCCAGCCAAAAGGAAATCCGAAGGATCATAATTTGGATCAACATCCATACTTTCATCTGAGAGAGAAAATACATTTATACAGTGTTCATTACCTGTGTCAATAATTAGTGGTATATTTATTACTATTATTTACCTTGCTGAAGTAGCTGCTGTTCCCCAGTATAGAAACCTACATTTCCCAATTGAACCATCGCCTCAGCAGCTTGTTGACTGTCATCATCGGCGGGAACTTCACCAGACTCGCGCATCTCACCCACCTCCAGTGCCTCCATATCCGTTTGTCCTACTTGTTCATCACCACCAAAGGGAACTTCGTCAAACTCATCTTCGCTGGAGAATTGCAGATCTACAGAAAATTAAAGAGTCAATAGAATTTATATTCAGACAGCCATACACACACACTATCGGTATAGCAAAGAAGAACTTGAAACTTACCTTCTTCAAGGACGTCCTTCTTCTTCCCATGTGTATTTCTGCCCATTTCTCCATCAGGATCACCCTCAACGTCGACAAAATCGAAATCATCCATATTCGACTTGCCAAAGGGATTGTCCGGTGAGCTGGTTTGGCTCTAAACAAAGGTACAATAATAACAGAGGTTAGGGGGTGTACTTTTTTTATATAGAGGTTTGCTTGATATTACTGATCAACTTTATTCTCACCCCACGAAATTCTGGCTCGGCTATGGTGTAATTCTCTTCATCAGGTCCAAGCCAAGATGAATCAATATCCGCTTGTTCCATTGCTCGTTGTTGAACAAGAGAAATGTTACTCTCCAGTTGCGTTAGATGATCGTCATACTGAAAGAAAATGATATATCTTCCGCATAAAGAATTTAAAACTAGAACCTGGTAAATATGAAGGTACCTCATCGAGCAGTTCTTTGCACACTTTTATAACAGTCTCTGCCTTCTTGGTGAAAGGCGATTCCTTTCCATTGTACACTGTACAATTTTCTAAAATTTGTTCTATGTCCCTCATGAAATCATGTCGACTGTGATATTTATGTGCGGCAACCTTTTTAGATATTGTATCCAGATCCATAGGTCTTTTGATCACGTTGTAATAATCTTTGACGAGTTTTTTGCTCACCGGCTTCGAGAATGGCCAGGCTTCTGGCATAGCCTTCAATTTATTGTTAACAACATTTTCGAGGATGAAGGTAAGGGCGACTTGATCATTGTCATCCAGAAGAGGATTGATCGCCTTTTCTAATCTCATTAAACGATCCTCTTTTTCGCCAAGCCTATTTACACAGGTATCCAGCATCCTTTTCGCAGCGACTGTTAATGAACTCTTTGGACCGTTGTAAAGATTTGAATTCTCAACGATCTGATTAACATCCGCCAGGAATTCTTCTCTACTCTGATATTTCTTCTGCCGCAAATTCTCACGAATGGTTTGTAAGTCCATAGGTCTTGACACGATTTTGTAATAGTCAGGCACAGCCTAGATTGCACAATAAACAGTGGTTAATTATCAAGATATTACAGTGCCTTGAAAATTCTATTTAGATAGATTTACCTTAGCATTGACTGGAAATAGGAATGGTTGTACATCTGGAAGATCTCTCATTTCGTTAAGAATACTTTCCAGTATAGTAGACATGACAACGACAGGATCTGTCCTTCTTCTATTCGCTGGTCTCTGTTGTCTTTTTAAATAATCACAATGATCATCGCCAGTTGCTCTTCTACGTTTCTTTGAATTAACAGCCTCTTTTGGTACTTTCAGTAACAAAGTTCTTCTCTTCATCTCCTCGGCATGCTGGAAAATTGAAAATAATTGGAAATAACAATGAGATCATATGATATCAATAGAAGAATATATCAGGAATTAATAATGTATGATCATTACCTTTATAAGCTTCGAGGACAACTTGACTTTCGTTCCGTCAACGTTCACTAGGTCCTGGTCGTCAGTGTTTAATTGCTTTTCAATTTCTTCTTCTTGTTCCTCAGTCATGGCTACATTCACAGGGGCAGTTATCATACTGCTCTGATATAGTGGACACGCTTTGTTTGTTCTCATATGACCCACGTTACCACATGCGCCACACTTCAGCTTGAGATCTGGTTTGAGTTTAGGTTTTTTACGTTTAGAAGGAGAGACATCTGGTTTGGGATGCTTTGAGGATAAAGAAGAAGAAGGAAAGTTACAGAAAGGAAGGATACTGGCAGAGGATTGCGTTGTAGGTGTATTGTTGGTGCTGCGATCAAACATATTGCTGGAAGAGAAGTTGCTAGATGGTCCACCTAGCATCCTCTCACGTTCCTGATTCCTCTTGATCCTACGAAGCTGTTCCTGAATTCTACGTTTCTCTCTCTTCATCTCTTCCTTTTGAGCTTCATCCAGGGTTGCGAATTGCTTTATAAACGTCTCATCCTTGGAATTACGGATTTTTATATAAGTATCTATTACAGCTGGCTTTCGGACCAATTCCACTCTAGTGTATTCCTTGCCCTCAGGATTCCTAAAGGTCCTGTAAATCTTCAAGACACGTCCTTGCTGCGCATTGAAACTATTCACAGGACTCTCATCCTCCTCATCCTTCTTCTTATCTTTAGTTTTCTTATCCTGTTCCTGTACTTCGCCCATTAACATCTTTCTCAGCTCCTGTCTCTGCTGCTCCTCACGCTCCATCGATAGCTGAGTACTGGTTTTCTTGTTCGATAACATATTCTCTATGTTCTTACCCATTTCCTCAATATCGGAACTGTCTTCCTCGGAACTCTCACCCTCGTCCGTACTTAAAACTTCGTTAGAAGACAAAACACGGTTCTGCAAGTCAAAAATTCTTTGGCATTCCTCCTTGTACCGTTCTTGATGTTCTGCGATAGAAAATCGATTTCCTCTCGAGAATTTTGTCATTCCTTCTTCGCCGGCCTTGGCTTTCTCCGTGGATAGGGTTCTCACTACGTCAATTACTTCCCAACGTGATAGCTTCTTGATTTCCTCCTCAGGAACACCAAACTTTCTGAGCAATGCTTTAGCGTTGTTCAATGAAAGTCGCCTCAAGTCAGCATCCGTTCCAGTTACTGTTCTCTTTGGTTGGGCTTCTTGTTCTTCCTGAAAAAGAAGAAAATATTACGTTATGTAACGTTCAGATCAAATAATTAAAATGTTACACGTTTCATATACCTTGCTGATGGTTGGTTTATTTGGAACTCTCACATAAGAAAATCCTTCACCGCAACCCGTTGGATCAGCGGGACCAGCTAATTGTAATAGACACTTTCCTCTCATAGCTTGTATATAAGCTCTCGTTGTATTCCATGGAGCGACTTTGACCTCGTCGTCCATTTTCAATTGCATCTCCTCATCATCGTCATCCTGCGGTGTAAAGAGAAATTTCTCACCATAACCAGCATCTTTCAATCTCTGTTCGGCTGCTATCATACTGAAGTAGGCACAACACTGTTCTGGAGACACCATAGCTCTTATTTCTTCTTCAGTGGGGAGTCGAAAATCCGGTTTTATCACCCACCAATTAGAATCCATTCCTGTTCTTTTGAAATCCGCACATAGTTTCAAGCGTTTTCTTATACTGCTTTCACTGTGAGAGGGAAAGGCCTTCTTGATATCATCCATCTTTATTCTTCGTGGGGTGTCACGAGATTTCCAAAACAAACGATATATAAAAACCTGAAGGAAGTCCCTCACGAAATTATTGGCCCTCTTGGAATTCGGTCCAGGTACTTCGTAAAGTGGACATTCCTGGCCAGCGACGAAGAGGGCGTCGACCTCTCTAATGTAATACTGCTGTCGTGTCCTTATTACCAAAAAATCTGTTTCAGGAATCTTATGCTCATATATAGGAGCACGGTACATATTATTCTCGACGGCCTGTATACTCTGTCCAGGTGTCAGTATTCCCAAGAAGGGACTTGTGTGAGCATATGCTGTCTCTCCATACTTATATTTCTGAGGCCCCTGATCCTTGCCCGCTTTTCTTTTATAATAATTCTTCACCTTCGAGCACATACCCACTTGATTCATCAACGGTGGATGTTCCTCAGAGAACTCGACGAGGACAATGTCGCCATCGCGACCCGTTAGATCCTCGGCAGTTCTCATAAAAAAGACGTCTCCGCCTCCTGATGCGATTCTCTCTTGTTCTCGCTGCTTGGATTTTTTCTTTATGTGTTTCAACAGTGGTAGAAAACTGTGCGGTCCAGGATTTGCTAGTGGGCCATGACTAAATCTTCTTAAGGGTGGCCTATGGAAGTTTCGTAATCGCATAGGACCCATGTGGGTTTGTACAAATGGCGCTCGCAGCTCCACAACCGGTGTGCTGTGTTGAATCAAGTTCCCACCGCCTACCTTGAGCCTCAAGGTGGTTTCCGAGGATCTTGGCATGTAGTACGAGTCATTAGAAATATTAAAAGGATCTCTATCAGGTGACTTTGGTGGCGGTGGTGGTGTATCCTCCTCCAGAACGTTTATCACGCCTGCCTTTCCCAAGAGAAGCTTACTTTTCTTCACGTGAGGATGTGGTATCTTCACTTTCGGTTGACGCCCGTTTTCCTTGTGCAAAAGTGCTGGGTCAATATCATCAGGAATCCCCAGAACAATATTTTCATCATTTGGGTCCAAGGTGAGTATCTTTGGTTTGGGTATTTTCTTCATGTTCTCCGCGTCCCAAATAACTTCCTCTTCCCAGAGACCATAGACAAGTTCCTCGTTCTCCACTGGGAATATCGAGTACCAAGTGTCGTCATAATTTTCCTCACGTTGTTGTTGCTGACTTCCTTTTGGCACAGCCCTGCTTCAAAACATGACATTTTTTAAATAAAAGATTCGTAAGATGAAATATTCTGTATACTGAAAGGATATCATACAGTTTATTCTTTTGAGATTGCATGTGCAATGGAGTAGCAATCTGTGAAGTAGCTAAACGAACATTTGGAGCTACAGGAAGAGGATTTCCCTTTCCAGGTTGACTGAAAGCCTGTGCAGTACGATTACCACTTGAGGGAACCCAGCCTGCAGCGTTATTCTTACTGTTCAGTTTCTGCATCACCTACAAATTATTCAGAGGGCATTTCGTTACACCAGCACCCAGGGAACCTACGTAATTAAAATCGTAGCGATTAGTACCTTGTGTTTTATATCGTCTCCATTCCAGACAACATCATCCTCCCAGTGCAATTGTGACACCATGAGGAAAGCATCATCGGAGAACTCTTCGTCAGCTTTCTGCTTTTCATCTTCCTCAGTTTTCTCGATTAATTTAAAGCCATAATTGAAACCATCGCCAGTTTCTGGCACTTCTAACATGTCATACCAAATCTGTGCAGGTCCAAAACGCCAATCGGCAACTTTTGGACCCATATCACCATTCTCACCGGATTCTCCAGTCTTTCCAGTCTGCTCTTTATCTTCCACAGGGAGCAAGAGCTTCTCCTCATCATCAGTACGACACTGATCTGGCGTCGGATCCGAAGCGTACTGCATAACCCATCCTTTGAATTTCGACTTTCTTTCATCATGATCTGAACCAGAATCAGAATCCTTTACATCATGATGCCGTTTTTTCTTTCGCCGTTTGCGAACTCCTCTCCAGATCTGTGGTAAACTGCTGGGTTTCCCAGGACCAAATAATCTGGAAAATCTGAGGACTTTATTTGCACGAAAATCAGGGAACAGTTCTGTCACGTCAATGTTCGCGTATTTTGATGGTAGCATAGAAGCCAAAGGCGTTTCTAATTTTCGTTGCCTGGCAGCTTCTGCTTCTTCTGGAGTAAGAATTTCTTTTTCATCAGGAATAGGTGGTGGAGGCATTAGCTGTGTATCTGATTTATTTACAACCTCCTCGTCGTCAGCATCATACCCTGTACTTTCCTTGTCAGCTTTCTTTGATAACGTATCATCTATTGGAGTAAGGAATCATTATTATTACCTTGAATTTATAGGAATCAAGAAAAATATAAGCATTTCTATAATGTTTACATACTAATCTCCTCAGCGGTGTCCTCTGCCAGCTCATTTATGTCAGAAAAATCAAGAGCAGTAGGTGACTTTGCTAAATAATCCACATCATCCTTTTCCTCAGGCTCGCTTTTAATTTGATCATTTTCATCTTTTACAGTTTCATCTTCTTTCTCATAATTTTTGGTTTCACTAGAAATCATTTCCTGGAGTAAGGAACTTAGTCCTAGACGACTCAGCGAAGCCAAATGCTGTTTAGCTTCAGGATCCAAGATATCATCTTCTAGCTGACCATTAACATCGATATTGCCAAACAGAAAACCAGTCATATTGATCCCAGCGTCCATATCCTTA
This sequence comes from Calameuta pygmaea, assembly GCA_031762395.1. NCBI lineage: Eukaryota > Metazoa > Arthropoda > Insecta > Hymenoptera > Cephidae > Calameuta > Calameuta pygmaea. The sequence continues at coordinate 199,786 of JASANN010000599.1, forward strand.
TCGTTGTCGTCTTCGGAATCACCCATTTTGCTTAACCTTGATTATATTAAATAAAGCAGAAGAATTAATACACTTCAAAAAATTGCGACATAGGTTATGTTTGCATAACAATCACTTTACTGATTCCATCCACAAAGCAAATTATTCATGTTATACAAGAATTCGTAATTTCTACATATACTGTATTTACCGATATTCTTTTGTATTAGCAAAGAAATTTCAAAACTGAAGTACTATATCAATCTGCTGCTCTCCGTTATTTGTGACTCCATCACGATCTATCACTATATGAAAACAACCTGAAGATGTATTAACGTATATATGACTACGTTTACACGCACGGGTTTTATGAAGGATTAACCAATCATGTTCGTTTATTCCTTTAAATCTTACACGTGATTGGTTAGTTCTTTCCACGCTTGTATACTAACGCGTAGTATGACATCAATCATCGACATACAGCATAGACTCTACTGATGGTGATCCCTACTTCAAACATAGATATAGGGTGCGTTCCGACATTCGCTCAAAGCGAGCATGGTTGTGTTTCACTCTTTGCATGCAGATAAACAGGGACACAACGATACTCGTAGTATTGGCAGTGAATTTCGAAACGTACCAATAGAAATATAGGGCTGAAACATAACTCTGCGTGGCGAAAGCCGTTTAGATGGGGGGCCGAGGTACACTATGCCTACTTGTAATTGGTTACTATTGGGAGCAAGCGCAGTGTTATAAAATTGCTACGTATCTGTCACTGAACTCTAACCATACTGGATTCCCTATGGCAGGATTGGTTATGTGTCTCAAAATGGAACGACGTTGCAGCGTGGCCACACATATGCATAAGGTCAGCCAATCAGAGCAAAGAGGATCTAGTGATCAACGAATCAGTACAAAGAGGGTCCAGTGACGTCATTGACCGAATGCGAAAAACCGCTAGTGGTTATACCTCGTCTATTTGTATCATGGTTCCAGTATGACTTATATTTCAGTGATTAACAACGTCTCATTGTGACTAGCTGGTAGCTTTATTTCCCTGTGGGGAATGAAGAGGCAGACTGACACACCACCATCTTGTAATACTGACAGTCATTTTCAAAATGTACCCTTTGTTGGACATGTTGTACAAGTCGCAAAACCTCCTAAGAACCGACTCCAATTTTGACGGATAGAACATAAAGGAAATTTTTTAATTATACCACGTGCTGTCTGATGGCGAAAATAAATATATTATTGTATTAAGGAGTTATCCTACTGTGAAATTTCGAAAAACTCGATTTTTTGCTTTAAATTTTAATTTAAACTTTCAAAATTAATTTACAGAAGGTCCCGTGTAAAATATCTGAAGTCATTTAGAAGTTATATGAGTTAAACCGGATTAAGAAATGCGTACGCATATAGTCGGCAGGCCTATTCAGTCGGCTATCACTTCATACAATAAATTTCTTCTTTTATCTTCTCCTGTTTTCGGCTTTGGCACAATATGCTATTCATAAAATGAGTTTTTTATTTTACAACCGGAAATTTCCGGAACCCTAACCGTTATTTGTAGGTATAGATACTAATTTGAGAATTTTATTTCCACATAAGTTTATATTGTATTATTTACAATTATTTGAAATACTTTATAATATAATTATATAATATATACGCAGGATTATTCGGTAGAAGCGCACGACATGAAATTAGTGCTCTCATTTGAGGTCTTATGGTAAAACCATATTCAGGAGTTACATTCGAGCTGAATAACCTGGTATAATAATTATATGATAAACCATGATGGAAGCGCGGAAAGAGTGGCGGTAGATGGAGTTATTGAAATGTTTTCAAAATCAGAATTACATAGTGTTTATTTAATCATGGAGATGAGATATATCTTACATGAGTAACAGTGTTATAAAATTCAGTACATATACTGAGACGTTTCGCGATATTAGAGGATTAGGAATCATGAGACTTTTTACAGGGTTTGTGCACTGGGCAGGCATCTTTCAAAGGAAAGTAACACTTGAATTTAAAAATTAAATAATCCATCTATATTGTCCTATCAATTACACTTTCGAAAGTCCTTAAATTTCTATTTCCATTCTCTCACACACACGCACTCTATAATTGCGTACAGTTATATTATCGTACCATAGGTGACAAGAAGTGTGTCCGTTTACCCTTTCTGTTTATTAACTTTTAAAAGCGGAAAAGAGATAGCTGGTGCTACAATACAGCAGATTGCACAATGAGTCCGATGACGATAGGCTAGCTGATGGTAGCGATGATAATGATTCGGAACTCACAGATGATCATAATGACCCCCGTTTGCCGAATTTCTTATCTTAAGAAAGATTTAGACTTAGGCAGCTACTAATCACAATGATAATGGAATAGATGTTATGATAATGAATATGAATGTCTTTTTAGGAGAGTTGCATTGAGGTGGATCTGCAGTTTTATTACAATAACTTCACTGCAGCATGATGCAAAGGGAATTCTGTAGTATCAGGGATTTAAAGGTCCTATTTTTTCCTTTCCTTTGTCGGCGTCGCTATAACAGGTCGATAGGATTCTTGGGGATTTTTAGGAGTTGAGGAGTTCCCTCAGATACTATTATGCACATCCACAGTGCGCTATGCACTCTTATGTGGGGCTCTTGACGTATCCATAATCGAGAATGGATGATTTGGAAAGGAAAAAGGATAGAGGATAGAGGGGTACAAGAGCGGAACGTTACAATACTCGAGAGTTAATCAAAAACATCACTAATTACTTCAGGTACCCGTGATTTCTCCTAATGGTAAGAAACTTGAATGTACCACACCATTCAAATGAAACTTCTCAAATGGTTATTCTCCTGAAATGTTGTATCAAAAATACAATACAAGTGAACATGCACTGAATATATATATTTAGATTTGTACTGGCAGAACATAAGACTTACAATTAGTATACTATGACATTGGTATTATAAATTATTCAGTTGTAACGATAAAGAAGTATTTGGATGGTGAAATCTATCCTCTACTGTTTGTTAACTTTGTAATACAACAATGATTATACAGCTTGGAAATATTATAGTGTACACTAAGTGTGAACAAAGATTTTTTATAACATTTTAAGAATTCTTCATTTTTATGACAATAAAGTTAATTAGTAGCGTCCGTGGTGTTTAAAATTTTTAATAATAACATAAGCATGTAACAGTTACCGACGAAGTATACAAGTCAATGAGAGCTAGCCACGCTACTGGTTAACTTCATTAAATGTTATGTTGTGAAAATATATTCAACGATTTTTATGACTTAAAGTGAGTGAATTTCGGAGTACGGCCATATTTAGTAAGAGTGCTTTGGAGAACTTAACAACTTAGAGATTGTTTGTTTGGACTATATAAGCCTCTACAAGTGATTAGTAGACAGTAGTTCAAATGATATAAAATTATTGGAAATTTGCTTACTTTTAATACAGCAAATTCAAATCGTCTCCTCCTGTAAAGAAGTACAGTTGAGATTAATATTAAACATTTAATCGAAATATGCAATATGTTTAAATGATAAAAATTATGTACCTTTAGATGGATTTTTAGACATCTGAAGGTTTCCTTTAATAACATCTGAATCGGATGGCATTTCTTTTTTCAAAGATTCAGACACAACATAATCAACAGTTGGAATGTGTGGAACGCCCATTGACACAGCGAATGGATCCGTTATCTCAGATCTATAATTTCATATAATGTATTGGAATCTATAAAACTAAGAAAGAATTTATTCTTCAGCATAAAAAATTGCATGATATACTTGGCAGTTGGTGGTGTTTCTGACTGTATATCATATAGTTTAGCTTGGGGCAAATGTCTGGCATAATATAAATATTGTCCATAATCTGATTGTTTTCTCTTCCTCTCATTGGGTGGTGAGGGCTTTGAAAGGGGTTTTACAATGAGCACTTCAGACCGTTTTCTTTGATAAGGTTCCCATTTGGCATCAGGTATTGGACCCACAGTTGACAACTTTTTCAGGTACTCCTTATAGGGTTCCCTAGATTGTTGTGGCTTAAGAGCTTTCTTTTTCTATAATGTAAAAATTACTATGTACAAGATCCATAAACAAACATAAAGTAATTTAAGAAAACAGGGTAGCTACCTCTGCTTGTCTAAGATCGTGAGCGATGTGAATAAGTAGTGTGAGATTCAAAACCCAAATTATGATTAAACGTGAGAAAATTAATGTTGCAACTATCGAGGGACCCATTGTAATTATACCAAAAATAGAAAAAGAATTATAAGCTCCCAATTCATCATCCATGTGATGAAGTCCTACAAATTTCAGAAGCTGCTGTAGATCCTGCAACATATTCAAGTAAAAAGTTTGCATTCTACATAATATGTATGAATTTTACAGATTAAAGAATTTCTAGAAACCTCTGTAAAAGAAATGTCAACAGAGTAAACAATAGTGCCAGCAATATCCAATATTAGAAATACAGCAGTGGTCACCAGCCAAGGTGCTCGCAGTTTGACTCCCGCTGCTCCACGGGTTTCCGCTACCGTAACGACTGTAAAAAAATAATTATTTATATCAATTGATTAATCAATATGTATAATTAATAAAAACGCACTTAGAAACAACAGTGATGAAATTGCCCAGACAAGGGATAACATCAAGTATACGATGATCCACATATAAGTTCTGTGGGCTGCAGCCGTCCCATTCGTTGGCCATAATATTATCGTAGTTGTGTCATCTTCTTGTAACTCGATTTCTACTGCTCCGCACTCACCACCAACAAAGTAAATGAATATATAAACTTCTTGATAAGATTTTTTTTGGTAATGGAAATCTTCTATTTCCGAGGATTGCAGTGCAAAGAAAAGTATGAAGAAATCATCGCCTAACGAAATAATAGCTGATATATGATAAGATAATGACGGATTATCGTATTAGAAGAAACATATTTTTTTTGAGATAAATTGAAATGTAATCGGCTAAAAATTATTCCTCTTGTGATAATCGACCAATAAAGATTTGCCGCAACGCTTTTGTCGACCAATATTTCTTACGACGGGTAATTAGAAATCAATATTGTTGTACGCATAGAATAGCACTACGACTTAATTATCATTGCCAACAGTTATGAATCAATCTTATTATTGATCTGGTATTAGAATCCTTCAAATTGAAACTTCCTATACTTACTATAAAAGTAAATCAAGTAGAATAAATAAGTTAATCCGCTGCTCTCTTTTACAGATATTTTGCAAGTATAAAGTAGAATACCAAGAATTGCTATGGCACACCATATTAGAGCTTGTATCTGTAATAAATAGTGAATTAATATCCTAATCTGATGATACATAATAGAATATACATAGTAATCAAATTTATATCGAATATATTGTATTTTTATTAAGTAAAATTGTTAAAATAGAATAGATGTTACATCTTATCATTATAACATAGAATTATAATTTTAACTAACGAATAAGTGTTTGAAATAAATAATTAAACTGATCTCTTGCGACTTACCAAAGAAAATATACCGGCGAATATTGCCCTACTTTTACTGGATATGCGACACGCTGCCATTTTAGTTCTAACTTCTCAGAAGATTTTCGGTTAGAAGTAACTGGGACTATGCGTCTGATTAATATAATTCCTATTGATTCTAAACCAGTAAGATATATACTCATGATCATTCTGATAAGATAAAACAGTGGCGGCTCAGCTGATTGATTATTGTACACAATGACGACTGTCAATCTTGATCTATGAAGCTTTGACATAAAAGAGAGTCCAACAGGCCTATGTACTCAACAGATACATGTATAAATTAATTGGATTAAAGGTGCAGTGAATTAAAAAGGAGTAGCATGTGCAAAATTGTTATATAAAAAAATTGGAATTTATTAAGAGAAATCGTAGACTTTACATATTGTTATACACAAATTTGCATATTTTTTCCTCCTTTCTTTTTTCCTTCATCTCCTTACGCTTTGAGAAACTAACGTGTTTATACGAATTATTAAGTGGCACTGTGTGTACCTCCTGCAGACATGACTGGCGAAGGATATTGCTTAGACGAATTAGCACGACTTACGATCGATATTTATCATCCCGCACACTCGTCTCTCCTTCAGCAACTTAATCAGTAAATTTTTAGTCAACTATCTGCGATGATGGACTGCATCGTAAGGTGCAGAACAAGGAACTTATAAGAACTCTAGAATGTTGAGTTTGAAATTCGAAGGAAAGAAACCCTTTCGCGAACTCAACAAATAATTAATAGAGATAAGTCTCATTCGCGAAAGTGTGAACATTTTCAGGAGACACTTTTGTTATTTTGTTTATTGTTTACAAAATTAGATTTGCCCAATATCGCAAGTTGTGGCTTGGCAAATCAATCGGATTTTGAATAGCTAATAAACTTAAAATCTAAAAATTTGCACAGCGGCTACCAGTAGAGCTTTTGACTCCATAAAGAAAGGTGCTGTTAATCGCCATGCAAAAGTTTATTACCCATATAAATAACAGATTGATTTGACTTGAGCGAAAATTCGGTGACTACTTCTCCTCAATTATTAAAAATGTAAGAAAAAAAAAAGAAATTTAATACCTGATAAGATTTTAATGGATAAGCACTGGAAATATGGAGTTCACTTAGTTCTTTCACAAACGAGAATTAACAAACTTTTCAACAAACATGACCTCCTGTTTGTTGTTGGTAGACCTCTATGGTATCACCCTCTTCCATTTCTAAAGTCGTTGGTGTATCCGTTTCATTGATAGGTTGACCATCAAATCTGAATCTTACAGCAGCTATTGCTAGTCCCTATGAAAAAATTAAAAAACATGAGAAAGTTTGAGGGGAAAATCACTGCAATAAATATAAAATATTAATACCCACTACTCGGTCACAGTACGCATTCATGAGTTTGCGCAAGGGAGTGTGTTTCTTTATTTTGAACTGTACTACAGCATTATCCTGACCAAGTACTTTCAGGTTTATATGTTCAGGCTCAGTCTTGGCCTCCTGCTAAAAAAAAATAAAAGTATACGTACAGGTTTTGTTCATGATAAAACAGTTCTATTGTAAACAAGGTTAGAAAGTTACCTTTTTCTCATCCGACATGATGCACTCCTTTTTCTAGTAATTACTATAACTTTGATATAAATATATCGTGCTTTTCACAAAATTCAGATTATACACTGAACTTTCCCCGTCGGATAAATTATTTTTAGAGAAATGTTTTCTCTCAATGGAAATCCCGCCTTCGATTTACACAGCTAAAACGCAGACGCGCTTGTTCGTTTGGAATTTCAGGAATAATCGGTACTTAGAATGTTAGCTGCTTCGAATCCTACGTCAATGGGTATGTTCAGCAGAAACACCGCTGAGGGAGCAAATACATTTGATTGGTCAAATCTCACACTGTTTCAAGATTAACAATCAAATGACCAATCAAATGTATTTGCTCCCTCAGCGGTGTTTCTGCTGAACACACCCATTGACTGGCAGTTCCAGTGCTTCTTCAATTTCAATCCTTTCGTCAAAATCGTTTACTTGTGGATGCGACCATGATGCTCCTAAAATTCTTTCGGCGCTGTCAGCTATATCATCTTTGACACTTGACCTCAAGAAAGAATAAAACTATATAACGAACAAAGAAGAAGATTAGCAATCAGTATTAAGTTTGATTAGTGGAATAGTAATTATCATAAAAAACGTCCGGTTACCAAATTCGCACGTCAAGCCTTTCTCGCATAGCAGCTTCTTTTCAAATATCCGTCTACACTTGGGGGTTTGTCATATTCAAGAAAGGAACTATATTGAAAAAGCTATATAGTATACGTATGTACATAACTGGAGGCCGTTAGTATACTATTGTATACTATACGCATTCAGTTTTATCAGTTAGTCTTTTAGGTTGAAGGTTAGATGGTCAGGATGAATCATATCGAGGAGGCGAAACTTAGGCAGTCCTTAACGGATATGAGGGTAAATTCATGATTTTTTGAAGCTTCTAAAGTATGCCATAATAGGAATTATTTGCAATTTAGTTCATTATCGTATCAGCTCAATATTGCATGTTTGACAGATCATCATATATTCACATACTACTAATTTCTAGGGTTGTATTCTAAAATTCACTGTCAGTACTACAAGCATTGTTATGTCCTTATTGCATACAAATAAACAGAGGTACTTGGAATACTCACAGTGAATTTTGAAACACATCCTAACAAATATTGATAGAGACTTATTTTTCAGTATCAAAATCCAGAAATAACACGTAAAGATATTTCAAGTGTGCTACGTGTTTATGGAGGTTTATTGCACAAGGAAGAACGGTTTGGTATGTCAGTTGAATATATCTTTGCTAGTTATTTACTAATAATATTTAATTTTTGTAGTATTTAATAATGGCTCTTGTAAGGAATTAATTAATTTGCAAGGAACAATTCCTGTTAGCTACAAAGGTAAGAATAATTGAATTAAACATGTATGTTTCAGCACTTACATATATTTTGATTTTCAGGTAGTACCTATAATATTCCAATATGCATTTGGCTGATGGATACTCATCCAAATAATGCACCAATGTGTTATGTAAAACCAACAGCAGATATGACGATAAAAGTCAGCATGTATGTGGACCACAATGGCAAGATTTATTTGCCTTATCTACATGAATGGGTTCCTGTAATTATACACAGATATACTGTGACTTTCTAGCAATATGACACTCGAATAAGTGCATTATAATTTACAGCATTCATCTGATCTATTGGGTTTGATCCAAGTAATGATTGTCACATTTGGTGAACAGCCTCCAGTTTATGCCAGACCCAGATCTGATACTCAGTCAACATCTACACCATACCCTGTTCAACGTAAGTAACTTGGTATGAACAAATAAACTTCAAGTGAGTAAAACTATATATTTTTTAGCAGCATTCATGCCTATACCTAGCACAGGATCTAATTCAAGCGGATTTCCACCGTATGTTCCTACATCTCAATATGGCTCAGGAACCACTGCTTATCCTCCATATCCAACAGGTGGAGGGCCTACTTTTCCTCAGGCTGGTTATTCTCCTTATCCAGGAACTACGCCAAGTTATCCTGGACAATATGGTGGCTCATATCCAACACCATATCCTCCTGCTACACAACCAGTGAGTATATTGATCACTTTAAGCACCTTTTGACTTTGTGCTAAACGTTTTCATTGGACTTCTAGTCCCCAACTCTACCTGAAAGTTCTGGTGGCGGCTCGGGTACAATCACTGAGGAACATATCAGAGCTTCGCTTCTTTCTGCTGTGGAAGACAAACTTCGTCGACGTTTGAGAGAACAGTTTTCTCAGCTACAAGCGGAATTAGAAACTTTGCGTAGAACGCAACAGGAACTCGTTAGTGGTTCTAGTCGGCTCAAGGATCTCTTTAGTAAACTTCAGAAAGAGAAATCGGAGCTTGAAAAGAATATAAATATTTTGCAAGACAAGGAGACCGAACTTGAACGTGAGATTTCAAAGCTCTCGGAAAATCAGTCCATTGACGTGGACGAAGCTGTGACTACTATTGCACCACTATATAAACAGTTAGTAAAATTTTATATAATTTTATGTCAAACATCTGGCCTAATTTCACGTGAAATGTTATATTGATTACAGTAGAACTTCGATTAACCGGGGGACTCGGGACCGAAGATTCTACGGATAATTGAAACCCCGGTTGATCCGAATTGAACGTAATTTAGTGTTTTGACCAGTACAATTTCAATGCACACGAACTTTTACTTCCATTATATAGTAGTATATAACGCTTCTTGCTCCTTTTATATATATATTATGGTAGTGAACAGCATATTTAGAGTTCAGACATGTCTCGCGCTTCGCCCGGTCCCGTGAAGCTCGACGCGTATGAGGCGCTGGGATGCACATGGTTAACACGTTGAACGCGAAGCTGATTTTTTTTAGGCTGTGCGTAAATACAGTAAATGCATTACATTGATATTGCCGGTCCCTAGGAACCTACGCCGCCTGAAGAGAAAGTTTAATTCTCGGTACCCAAAGACCGACAGCGCCTTTAACGTGTTAGACTGCTCCTCGGATAACCCAAGCCCGGTCAATCGGGGTTCTTATGTATTTGGTAATTCGATTTAAATCTGATTATTTTTTTTTTAGAATGCTTAACGCATTTGCTGAGGAAGCTGCTACTGAAGATGCCATATATTATCTTGCGGAGGGTTTGCGTAGCAGTATCATTGATTTGGACGCCTTTTTAAAACAAGTAAGACAACTGTCAAGAAGACAGTTCATGCTGAGGGCCTTAATGTTGCGCTGTCGACAAAAAGCAGGACTGGCTGGCTGATGGACTGGAGCACCACTAAGAGATTATTAATACACTGAAAATATAATTATGTGCTATTTTACTATTCAAACTGTCCGTGTATCTAAACAAAATAAAAATTATATACCTACCTGTAAATTATTATTTAAGTATATGATGCTGTATTAGCTTATTGTTAGATAGAAAACTAGATAAATACAATATTTATGTACATGATTGCATTTATTGTAAAAACAAGAAAATGACTGAGATTTACTGGAATGATCGGTTTGAATATATCTCCGTACAACAGTAAAAAATTGTTACAGAATAAATGCTGTTAATTCTGATGGTGATAACTTTAGCTGCAATAAAAAAAAATGTGTTACAAAAAACTCAAAGCAGACTGTGTTCATTAAACATGTAAGTTTACCTAGACATAAATTCCAACCCAGAGAAGCAGAAAGAGTACTCCAAATCCAGAAAATATAGCAGCAACCAATGACACAAGTAATTCCTTGAATATGTCACGAGTAAACTTGGTGCTGGTTACTTCGTAGACGAAGAACCATGCTGTGAAGAATATCCCAATGCCTAAGAGCACCACAGCCAGTAATGGAAAAATGGCTGGGTTGACTGGTGAGACATACCTTGTCATAGATTCGATTTCAATCTGTGCCAATAATTAAAACATGTCGAATTAATAAGCGAACTCTGTAGCCTCATGACTCTAGCAGCAAAGAAAAATTTTTGATCAATAATTGCGAATCACATAATAGAATAATCTCGAATTTTGTCACTTTCAATTGAAATAGTTGTCATTCTAGAAGCAACACAATTTTAAATAGAAAAATATTATTTAACTTGTTATATACCATTCTGATATTTTGACGTGGCTTGTGACTGAAACAATACCGGTGGCACTTGCAACGAGACCACAAAGTATAAATTATGAAGGTATTAAAGTTATCGAAATATCAAGAAAGGCTCACAAAATTTGTTTGTTCTCAATACAATAATAGCAAAATTTGTCCAAAATTTGTTGAACGCATCAACTGCTGTGTTTCCATCGGAATTGAATGAGAACTGAAATGCATTGAATGTTTATTATAATATACGACTACCATGGGATACGCATTATCGACGGAGACGATGATCACAAAATCCTACTCCTAAACTCGTCGCTACGATTTAGCGCCGTTTTTTTGGTATCGCGCGTAAAACCGTAGCGTTGTGCATCTCCCTACTCATCTCTGGTGTTAAGACTGTGTTTCGCCTGAAACACTGATTATGAATACGGACCATAGCCAATATCCAATATAATTTCGCCTGCAGGAAAGTAAGCCTTTACGTGGCATATCCGTCTTTTTTCTTGCGCTTTTCAGAACGTTGCTTGGGTGTCGTGAAATTGTGTCGATGGTAGTTTTACTGGCGGAATGATCGAGGAATAAGGAATTTTCTGATTTATAATGAAACAGAGAAGATGCTAATGAACTAAAATATTCATTGAGCTCTTCATAGGATTCCGACTATTTTGAGGGTGAGATTTAATTTTCATCACAATGCACCTTCCTTTGAGTTTACTATAACCTTGCGTTCTGTCAATATGTCAAAAAAATAAGTTACTATTTTACGATTCACAACAATTCATATCAAAGAAAGGAATCATATTCTTTGAATCTAGTATTACAGAATTTATGATTGTTGCCTCTTAAAAGTCTTAAGCTGATTTTGGGTATAGCATAACGGATTACCTTTAGATGATGCTTAAACTTTGAAGTGTAATTAATATCAAGAGATTATCGCGAATTACCCTATTGAAAGGACATTGAATTCGTTCTTAAAATAACAGCTTTTTATGGTCATGTTGTAAAGTATCACTTTTCATTGATAAAACTAACAATAGGTAAGAATTATTTTATTTGATCTTCATCAGTGTTAATTTACAATAAAATATGCAATTTTGTTATATGCAAGTTATTGCAATTTGGTTCTTAGCTTATATGCCTTTATGTCAGTTATCCCTTCAGGAGATATATCTTTGAAAACATCTGAAATATATAATGTTTTTATAATTGACATGGAGACAATTTTATGTCACCAGGTAATGTTCAGTAAATGAAATTTTGGATAGAGTTACCATCAAGGCCGGCATGTTTGTGAGACTCTGGCTCCACACTCTAACGTGGGATGAATGAGGAAGAATTATTGAAACGGTCAGCTGCAGAGAGGGATAGAATATTCAGCTGCTATGACCGGGGTAGAGAAAATGGGGTTGAAATTGACCCTTGGGAGGATCCTGCTTATGAGGTTTACCATACAACCGATAGATATGGATTTATCCAGTATGTTATACATCATTGTTTAAACAAATTATTTCCTGAAATTAGTCTATACATGTCTCCAATTTTCTTTTCAGTGATAAGAGATTGCCAATGAAAATGGATCCAAATGAAATTAAACTTCATCATGTGGAAATGGAAAGGGTAAAGAAATGGGAAAAAATGACAAAGGACTGGGAAAGCGCCAGCACTAAGGAAAAATTACGGCGCAGGATATACAAAGGCATTCCCGATAGATTTCGTGGGCAAGTCTGGTGTCTTCTTCTGGGTGTTAAAACATTAAAGAAAGAGCAAGCTGGAAAGTACGATGAAATGTTAAAACTCGCTAGACAATGGTCAACAGAAATTAGGCAAATTGATGCAGATGTTGCTAGGCAATACAGGGATCACATTGACTACAGGTAGCACTTTTTCATATAAAGTTCTTGCAGCATCATTCTTGAAACAGTTTTAAATGTTTTTTTTATTTTGCTACAGGGAAAGATACAGTATTAAACAACGTTCCATGTTTTACGTTCTGGCTGCGTACAGTATGTACAATATGGAAGTTGGGTACTGCCAGGGTATGTCCGTCCTAGCTGGGTTGCTATTACTTTACATGAATGAGGAGGACGCATTCTGGGGACTCTCTGTATTACTTGCTGATAAGAAATACAGCATGCACGGTAACATCAAATTTAAAGTTGATTAAACTTTTTCTACAACAGGATAGTATCTTGATTTTTATTTGAATAAATTAGGATTCTACGTGGATGGTTTTCCAAAACTAAATCGGTTCATCGAGCATCATGATAAGATCATGAATAAATTCCTACCAAAACTTAAAAGGAAGCTGGATAAATGCGGTTGCGATTCTATACTCTATGCCCTTAAATGGTTCTTCGTAGTATTTCAAGAAAGGGTAAAGCGTGTTATATACTATTACGATATAATTCAATGTTGCCTCAACCATGTTAACCAAGTTCATTTACATCTAGACTCCAGTAACCCTGGGTCTTCGTATCTGGGATATATTCCTCCTAGACGGTGATAGGATTCTTCCGGCGATGGCGTACACCATAATGAAGATGCATAAACGCTATCTCTTACCGATGGAGAGTCTCGATGAATTCTGCAATTATCTGCAGATGAAACTCGAAAAGGATTTCGGCTTTGACGATGACACCGTCATTAGTTCAATGGAACGTAATATAGAGGAACTTAAACGTGCCAAATTAGATTATCCTGGACCACCATTGCCGCAAGAATTGCCACGGTATCCCTTTGGTACCTTTAAGGAACCTTCTTTTACAAGCAAGGTAAATTTTGTCCCAGACGACTCAGCGGGTGAATACATGATTTCTGAATGAAATACTTTATACTTAAAAAATTGTCTCTAAACAGGTAGGAAGACGTAGTGAAGAATTCAGTGAGGCCCAACATGTCATGAGAGATTCTGTCACACAGCGTAGAGATATGGCCGTAATGGAAGAAACAAGGGATAGTTCGACACCCGTGGATCCCGTAAGCTGCGGCGGACTCGGGGGTGAGTTAACTGACAGTGAGAGTGTGATTTACAGTAGTGCAAATCCTAGCTCGATTTATTCTGGTCGCGACAGCACCAGCGTAGACGGGGACACTGATAACGAATTAAATTCAGATAATGAGTTCATGATCATATACAATACTAGACTCTGAGAGAGCTTCGTGCCATCTCTTTGTGTTACTCCAGTACCGGATTTCCAGGATACCTTAGGATTATAGTGCTCTTTCCATTTCCTTTCATCTACTCTTTTTGTACCTTTCTTTTTTTGTATGTACGCAACTTTTCCATTTGACATAGTCTCAATTAACTTTTGCGTTACATTCGGCTAGCAGTATGTCTTTGTACTTAATTTTATATTAGAGTGCCATTGCTGTAATTATTATGTGTTCTGTATACGTACAGCGATCATTAGAGACACTGTGAAGAGCTGTAGAGTAAGAGATTATTTAATTACAAATATTCTCACCTGCGTTAACTACGTACCAATTAAGTTTAGTAAGAATTAGTTGAGTAAGGTTAACAGGGATAATAAGGCGACCATATAAGGCCTGGCGTACTGGAGGACTCGTGCAATTTGTAGAATTGAAAAATCATAGCTTTTTATTCGTCAAATTTGTTCCCCGTGACAAATTAAGCGAAAGAAAAGTCCTAGTATTTTCTGTGGTACTAGTGGCACGTGTCCGAGAGTACCATTGGCATAATTGGGTAATAGTTTCCTCATTCTCTTATCGTTTTTTTCTCAATTAATATCTCTTGTTTAACTTCCACTCACTGCAATATTTACCCTTGGAGATTATTCACTTACGTTGTATTTCTTTTTTCAATGTCTGCGGTGTATTGAAGAGAATCGGAAGCTTATATTTTATACTTTTACTAGCTTATGTAAATGAAAGAAAAAAAAGCTCGTTTCATAATAAAACAAAAACACTAATCTTGTCTTGGAAAAACTTTTGATTTCCTTCGCATGTATTTCCCACGTGTTTTTTGTTTTCAACTGCACGCACATCTTTTAATGCCTTTCTGCTCGTCACGTTACATTATTGTTTTGTCAGTATAAATGGACTATCTTACTGGGAATCACTTTATGTACGATTAATCATCAGATAGTCAAAGGCGCACCAGGAAGTATCAAAGTTGACGGTCCGCATCTCCTTCAAATCGAGAATTAAGTCCTGAAAATCGAGACGATTATACGAGCGAGAAGAATATCTGCATCGTTTAATATTGTTCCCGAGTTCGAAGAATATTTCAATAGAATCCCACCACGTCCTAGTAATGTTTCTGAAAAAGTGGCTGCTAATGGAAGTTATGCAGATGAATTCTTATTTGTCTGGGATAACAAGGAAGCTCCTAATGTCGTGTGCACGATCCTCTTCCAGGAAGTAAATTCTCCTTCGATCCGAGTCTTGAAGACGGGACCTCGCCGAATGGTTCCAGACGTTCCCTGGCAGACACTTCGGTGACTTCCACGGCGGATCTCTCGGTGTTCAGCTCGGCGACCAGGTCGCAGGCGCTGGACAACAGCCTCGACACCCAGAGTAACATTTCGGATGGTAGCTCAGGAAGCGGCGGACTTCCTACCCCGAGAGCCACGCCGCATCAACCCAGTCCTGACGTGGTGAGAATCTACGTACCGTACACGCCACCGTCGCCGGCATCCTATAAGGACGACCTTCCTCGCACTCTTCCTCGCTCCTTGGAAACGAACAAAATTCGCATTCGGGTTGATCCCGATCAAACTCCCATCGTCGAGAATCTCAAGCCTTTTTCGCTCGAGAGTCCAGAACTCGAGCTTGACCTCAAGTAATATGATCTTCAGATCTCTCTCTTTCTTTTTGTCTCCTTAAAAACTGTGCTAGAAAAGAGTATCACAGTTTACATGAAAATTGAGAGATTCAGACAGAGGAAGGCAAAATTGATAATGGGAGGACTAAATAGAAAATGAAAAGCAAAAGAAAATATGGATATATTGTAATATAGATGACTATCAGAATTGTTGAATATATTATACATAGGGTTATTTAGATGGGTCATTCAGTCAATGGACTCAGGGCCTTTATGCCTGATTATTCTAATCATACTCTAATCTTCAATTTAACCACTCATTATTATGTTTCCCTCCGCCTTGAGGTATATTTATCATTGATTATTGACTCTTCAAACGAAATCCATCTTTCACATTTGTCAATTATTATCTCTATCCATAGTTTCATTATTTTTGCGCAAGCAGTAGCTAACTTATTTTCACATTTCTCGGTCAGCGTACTGACTCCGACAATTGACAGGAAGTAGAGTTCCTCGACTCTTATTGACTGGTCTTGCAACTGTACTGTACCTAATGGTTTTTTTTTTATTTCTATTAATATGAATATTCTAATCAATAATTGGGCATGGAAAATTAATCGTCCCCAATCGCATTAGGAGAAGACAGAAGATCCTTTGTCACCTATTTAAATTCAAGTTTTCTTCGATGGGACCTATTCGAGGAAATATTTAATAATTCATGTTCAATGGGCGGCAATGGACGTGAAAAATTACTCTCTCGTCTCCGCTCATTACATATATTTATATATATATATAGTTATTATAATTTTTACATTACACAATATGATTTTTATACTTTTTCTTATAAGTCGGGAATTTAGCAACGAGAGGATACAAATTCCGCATTCACGAATTCACCAAAAGACGAATCTATAGGCAGCAAGGAATGTAATGATTGAAAACAAGAACAGTCATATTATGATATTAATTACTTTGATAAGATGTATCCAAGTTCAGAACATTCCTAGTTAATTATAAATACGCATAAGGATTACACACGACAAGGAATTACTTAAAGCGAGACTTATATCAATGACAAAACGGAGAAGGATAAAAACAACGGAGAAATATACACGGTTCCTATTGAA
Source organism: Calameuta pygmaea (assembly GCA_031762395.1). Taxonomy (NCBI): domain Eukaryota; kingdom Metazoa; phylum Arthropoda; class Insecta; order Hymenoptera; family Cephidae; genus Calameuta; species Calameuta pygmaea. Next base: position 216,893 of record JASANN010000599.1, read on the forward strand.
AAATATGAACGCGTCAATCTCAAATTGATCAGAAGAAAGAAATAAAGGATATAAAAAGGATATAGCTCCTTAGACAATAACGACACTGTTTCTATACATTGAAATTTCATAGCAACGTACGAGACGACATAATAATCTTTATTTGTCGATCGAAAGAAGAAAATAAGTGAAATGAAGAAAAAAAAGAATCAAACGATAATTAGCTCTCATTACTTTGAACGTGATAACGAAAAATACGGTTCGAGTCTGTGGCCTAAATCTATTTATTATAGAATATATGTTGACAAAATTGTTTCTTTTTTATGATATATAATCTGCAAAGTCCACGGATGACGCACTCAGATAATTAATTTAATTCTGTACGTTTCTACGAAAAAAAATCTTTTCTATGTTTCAACGGCTCTCCTATATTAGACCAGGATAATTTAGCCATATTTTTAGCTGCGATTATCCTGTCCTCGAAGAGGTCCTACCGACCGTGGGGACGTTCAGGAAATGCAGGAAGCAATGGCGATCGTGTACTCCAATATTATTAGCAATACAACTGTCTGGTCTGACGGAATGAAAGGACACGCTTAAATGTAAATTACATAATAGGCGTGTAAAAATAATTAGATTGTTGATTAAATCTACTATTAATGAAAGCGTCAATATTAAAATGAAAAATGTAAGGGTGAAACAAATTTAAAAAAAAAACTAGTTATCTTCTAAATAAGATGATAATGAGACTCCTGCGACTAAAATGAAGAATAATGAGAATCAAATGAAAAAATTTATTTGCATTTAGTCGCCGATGAATAACTATACATAAATTGTAAACGAAAAATTCCCACTACTCTGGTAAAGAATCAATGTTATTGAGAGCTCCTGAAAACATCTGACGTAATACTTTAAGAAAGGAAGAAGTATCAGCACCTAATCCTTTTTTATAAATGTCCTAGTATAGTTGAGCGATGAGACATAATATAATATAGCGCGTGCTTTGACCATCTAGCAAATTTTCAACCAGATATAAGGAAATCATTGAGTATAGATTAAGAAAAAACTGATGTTATTAGTATAGTGAGACGCTATGTGAATGTTTGGCAGTGTAAGAAAGGACAGAGGCGAGCAGAATGAAGATAAAAAAAAATGAAATCATAGAGATGATTTTAACGGATAAGAATCGATTGCTATAAAGGCAAAGCACGAAAACTGTATATTAAAATGAAAGGACAATGTAATAGAGATATAAGTAACATCGATTGTCCATCGGATGTGCTTAGTGCGGTGGGAATAATAAAGTAGGCAAATAAGCTTTTTTGACTAAATTATTATTTATTGTACAGGCAGTACTCGGTATCAAGGTCTCCAAGAAATGTACGGCGATGGCCGCGTACATAAATCTACCTAAAACGAATGTACAGTTTTCAATTTTATTCTCTTCTATTTTGGTAATGCAAGTGAGACAGAAACGTTCTCCCTATTGTTAAATAACTTTTTCCACTTTCGTAATTTTCACATTCCTTTCATATACATACTTCAGTTAAGAAGCAAAAATAGTAATCAGGAACAAATCTCGCCTAATTCCCTAATATTTTGTAATTCTTTTAATCATGTACCCTAGTAAAGAAGAATATGTACAGGCTTGCTGGCGAGCTTAAAAAAAAATGAGAAAAACTTTTAAAGCCTTTTGAGGCTCTGACTTTTTATAATTTTTCGTAATGACATTTTTCTAATAAATATTGCGATGATAATATTACAAGGGGGTGGTACAACACGTAACTAGGTTTATGATACAGTGACTTTATCCTAGTCTTCACTCAATGCTCACTTAAGATAAGTACACCGTGATAAAAGAGTTTTTTTTCTACAGTATCCTTTTAAGAAAAGGTTTTTCCTCGTTGATTGGTACCGGTTTGCCATTTACAATCACTTTTGGACCGGTATAATAACGCCACAAGACGCTGCTTCCTCGTTTTAGTTGGTTCGTGGCGGCTAAGTGAGCCCAACAATGAAGCCAGCTGTCATAAATTGGCATTTGAGGTGGAAGGCCAGCAACGAGACTAATGTACCAGATAATGCTATTAGTCATTTATCATTATTGAGTCATTTACTTATTAATACTTTTAATTACTCACCCGCAATTATTTACAGCCATACAATGAGATACTACCAACAATGGGTATGTAATTGTAGTTGCCAGGAACTATAAAATAATCAGAATATAGTTACTCAGCAAAAATGACAAAGTTATTTAAAAATGAAAGCTTACTGTCATCGTGGGGGATGTATAGGTTTTTGCTTCCCGATCCTGAATAACATATTTATTGATGACATATGTAGAAACCCCTACCAATATAATTGCTGCTGTATTTGCAAGCACACGGGGTACTATTCCTGCATAATATCCCATAATACCATTTGCTCTATAAACCTCAATGAAGGAATGGAAAAAACCACTAAAAAGAACATAGATTACTAAATTTACAGAACTCATGACATAGACAATCAAACAAAATATTCAAATACACACTTGTATTTGGTTTCTCCTCCCACAAATTGTGCCATTGTCCTTGTAGCAATGACATCTAAAGGATGCCTTACAACTATGACTACAATTTTGCTAATGAGTTCCCTTATTATATCCTGTATGCATCGTTTACGCCTGTTAAATGGAAAGAAAATGAAAAAGCAATATTTTTGTTGCACTTTCTTGATGAAACATACTTCTCAGGCTCTGGTAGATCCTCTATGTCAACATCAGTATTCTTTTCATTTTCAAATACAATGCAAGATGCTGTTTTCTCATAAACATACTCATTTAACGTAAAGGCACAGAGTTTAGGGACAAGACCCCTGTAGCAGCCAGTAAAACCATCAACATTCTTGATGTATCTAACTGAAACATTAAAGGGGGGTACTTAATGAGGTCTAGTTTCTATGATTAGAATGGGTAGCAAAGGTCAATGAAGAGTTTGGTAGTAGCAAACAAGTAATAAATTGATATACCATATTCAAAAACAGTAGGCAGAGCCAGTGCTGGAGTACCGAAAAGGGTCGTAGTTGGTCTTGGTGGTATGGGCTCGTGACCGATCTGAAAAATCCAGTAAATAAACGCGTCAGGATGATAACCTTTTTGGCTTTTTGGAGCATAATTCGATGGGTCCTTCTACCTGTATTAAAACTTTCGCGTAGTCGATGGGATGTGATATGGTGTTGACCAGTATACGAACGGCAATCCGCGACCAAAGAGGTTCTTCTTTCGTTTGATTCATCTTTTAATTTCAATTTAACCCGGTGCCTTCTAAATTCTTTCTCCCTGTACCATAGACATATAGTATGTTATCTATAGTCCACACCTACAACGGCTGGATGAATTTCTACAGAGAACAGAAACTCTTCTGATATTACAACAATGATGCTACCGCCTGTTGCCAACACCAAGCAACAATACGAAACAAGGGAATGAATTTGTCCAACTTCCAGCCAATCGCTGATAAACAAGAAGACCCTGAATGATCTTCGATCGGTAGTTCACATTTAAAACCGTATGATTGTACAATAAATGGCGATTCGTAGGGTGATCTATTCTGTTCTAAGTTTCTTCTTCTTCGACGTTAGTAGTTGAGTTGAGCTGAATATACACGAGGCAATAGTTCTGCAAGGGAAGCTTTCTTCCTAATTATGGCTTTCAAGACATTAGAAGAAGCTTACTGAAACTGTGTCGTGTTTACTATCGAATATTCACCAGGGTGTCCTGGTGCACTACTCCAGACGTCAAAAACTACGACGTCTTTTTCGGGTTCTGCGTTTACTCAAGGAAGGAGTGACATTTACAGCTAAATCCTGGGAAACTATCTTACTATGTAATATTTCCGTGCACGGTGCGACGACCGAACGATCTCTCCAGACATTCCCTTATCGTGGCTGGACGAGATTGCGTAATTAAACGATCCACTATTCATCTGTTATGTTCTTTTACGGAAAAATATACTTCAATCATCTTTGCAGCTTTTCAATCGTGCAGATGCCCTGATCTTTTTGGAGCATCTACCAAGTCATCCTCTGTTTGGGACAGAACTTCTTGAGTTAATGTAGTTAAGGGATATACTTCTTATCATGTTCTGGGCTAATAATTATGTCTCTTCACCCCACATTGAAGCACTCCTCAATAAAGAGGTTATAACTTATTGTTATACATGTTTTGTAATGGTTTATTTATACTGTCATCTATTTGTGACACTTCTGTTTCGAGCAATTATTATATATCATGTGCTTTTTCACATTTAGTATTGAAATGTGATACTGTTTTAGGATGTTACGTTGCACGAACTTATGGATGAGGAAGACATTTTACAGGAATGCAAAAGTCAAAATAAGAAGCTTGTGGATTAGTAAGTGCTCTGATAGTAATAAACAAGTATTTGCATTACTACAATTAATGTGATATTGATAAATTTTAGTTTAACAAGACCAAAGGTTATGGAGGAATTAGTGACACTGACAACAAAAGAACCATCTCTTAATATAGATGAACGTTGGAGATATAAATATTCAAATGTTGCTTGTGAATTACTTACTTCTGAGGTTCCTACACTCAATGAAAAGCTAGCAGGTATGAAATTAAAAAATGTTTTTATTGGCTTGAATAAACTCAATTTTGGAGATACCATTATACATACAATGCTTTAGGGGATGAGACATTGTTGTCCAAGCTGTATGCCTTCATAGATACGGATGAGCCATTGAATCCATTATTAGCATCATTTTTCAGTAAAACCATTGGAGTTCTAGTAGCTCGAAAGAGTGATCAGGTAAAAATTATTATTTTTGGGTAAATTATTCCTTTAAGGCAATCAAATGAATAATACCATTTTCTATTCCCTCTTTGTCCTGTTCCTCTTCAATCCAACAGAACTGGTATTCCTATCAGTTCACGTGTCTCCAGGTTCTAGAGTTTCTGAAAAGTCGTCAGCGTTGCGTCGATCTTCTTCTGCGACATTTAGAAACCTCTGCTATAATGGATTTGATTTTAAAGCTGGTAACTCAAGTGGAGGGCAACGAAATGCGTCAAAATATTCTAACTGTAAGATATTGGTGCTCTACCACGTGGAAACTTTTATTTATGGAAAAATGTTTTTCTTTAGTGGTTGGACAGTCAGGATCTGGTGCAGAGACTTGTACAACTTTTGTCACCTTCCGCAGGGGTAACAAGACATGCAAACGCAGCACAGCTGCTCTGCGATATGGTGAAAGGAGCCCCTGAGAATAGAAATACTATGGAACGTGTAGATCCTGATCCTATTCTGTATACGCTGGAATCGTAAGTACATGACTTATTTTGTTTGGGAATTTAGGTACGGTAAAAATCATGACTTATTTTCTTTACACAGAGAGGAAATTGTAACTTTGCTACTAGAAACAATATTAACTGGAGAGAAAATGGAAAGTAGCATCGTAGGTGGCATACAAGTTCTTCTGGTTTTGCTTGGTCAGAAAGCCAGCAAGTAAGTATTAAGGTATTACCTTGTTGCCAAGTACTTATATCATTCAGCAATCTATACAAAACATATGTGCTTATATAGTGTGACCAATGAAGGAGACGTACAAGGAATTGGAGCTGGAGAAGATTTTACCGATAATAAGCAACGTACTAAAATTTCAATAGCTATCTTGCCGTACCTGGAACATTTTCACCAACTTCTATTGGACCCGCCCAAGGTAAATAGAATCGGCTTTATTGATATTAAAATGTCTATCATTTTCTTTTTCTGTTGTACAGAAGCCTGCAGTGAAAACCACTGCAGGAATATTGGAGTGTCCTTTGGGAAACACAAGACTTCATGTTGCGAAATTACTAACGTCTCTCCTGTCGACGGAAAATCCGAAAATACGGGAGAAATTAGCAGAACTAGGAACATTCCAAACTTTACTGGTAAGTGCGATTTGGCTTAAAGGGAAACAGATATAATTGAAAGAAATGTAAACTTCATCTCACAGATAAATGTATTCCTTGCAGGATTTATTCTTCAAATATTCGTGGAATAATTTCTTGCACACTCAAGTAGAACAGTGCTTGGCCCTAGCGATAAATAGCACTTGTCATGATACTAATGATATTATTTATCCTCACGTAAGAACCAAACGATATAACTGTAATAAGTGTCATACACCATACAGAGCTAAAAACTGAAGTTTTTATTTTTCAGCTGTTTATCAAGTGTAGATTAATTGATAGAATTCTCGAGGCCTGGGATAAAAATGACAACAAACAGTAAGTACTTCATTCTATTTTATCTGTCTACTAGTGTGTTAATCACTCTATTAATTAATTACACTAGGAACACAGAGAAAGGCGTCAGACAGGGTTATATGGGACATTTGATTAATATTGCCAACAATATCGTGGCTCAATGTGAGGAGAGCAATGTCAATAATTTTTTACAAGCCAACTTGTCCTCAGAATGCCTTAATAAATGGGAGGCCCTAGTGTCCAATCAACTCGCCGAGATCAACAAGACTCATCAGATACAATTGGTAAGGCATAATTGTACATCGCTTGTCACATCCGGTTTTATTTATGTAACTCTTACTACATTGCTAAGAGGACGTCGGACCTCTTATTTACCATTCGAGTAAAATGTAAATGACAGGTGTAACCTGACTCGAAACTTTCTACATTTTTTAAATTCGTATCGAAATTTGTGAGGTAGATTACTCTTTCAGTTTTGGGTTCATGATTCCGATAGCGATGTCAAAATGATTATTAACCCAGCAGAATATATGCTAAACTGCTTTTTGAGAAAGAATCTCTATCAAAAACCTGTTATTTACAATTTTCATTTACTTTTTACTCGTATGATGGTAAGACGTCCAAAGTCCCATTAGGACTAAGGTAATGAAAATCTTTGAAATTCTCTTAGGGTGGTATACCCCAAACGTGCATGACCAATTCCGACGAGAATCCAAACGAGTACAATACGTTTTCACACGATGCATACATGGAGCAGGTTCGTATGACTCAAAAATAATATTTTCTAAGCATTAAAGACTATTTTAAGGTTCTTTATATACGAACTATCGACTCCTTATATTTAGGCTTATACTAACTACCAGGAACAACAAATGACGCCTCAATTGATAGAGAATTATGGATATCATGATGATGAGTTCAATGACGGTGACGATACTCTTGCGTAAGTATCAGAATATTTTATAGCACTTTCTAAAATTATCATATTTCTGTTAACTGGTTAACATTGCATAATTAATTAATGTCGAATTGTTGACAGTAATTCTGTTGATCAGTTAAATACTATGGCCTTCAATCTTACCGAGGAGGATCTCGATAAAGGAGAAGAAATGTTCAACCAGGTAAAAATCACATAAGTAAAAAATCTAGATTTAACAATTTATCTCTATCGTGGTCAACCGTGAACGAATTATTCTTTTCACAGATTTGCCAACAAAAACAAAGAGCAGGAATCGAGGAGAGCAGCGGCACTGGGGAATGGAATGATGATGGCGAGCTAACGTTTCAAACTGTCATTGACAAGAGGGACTGGCCCACGAAGCAGCAACACCACGACTCAAATTCCTCTGACGAGGATGAGGACGATCCGCACGACTTACATATGGAGGTGGACGGTACTGATCGTGAGTTATTAGAACATCACTCTCAGAAGTCATTCATACTGAATACTTAAAAATAAATATACAGATATATTTTCAAATGTCACAGAATGGGACTCGACAGAGCCTTTGTCGACCAACGTAGTCCTCCCTAAAGTCAATCCTTGGGATGTAGTGCCGTCTGAACCTGTCGAGCAATCTGGTTGGGCAAATTTTGACAATTTCGAGAGTTCCCTCAACATAGATGGCATTCCTGATACAGAATCTAAACCTTCTGAGCACGAAGTTAAACCCAATAAGCAGGACAACACTACTGGAGGAGCAACTACGGACGATAAATCGATATCCGATAAGAATTCAAGCAGTGCTGGTGACACTGCAAATATCGATGCTAATGACACGGTGCTTCCGTCTCATGACACTGATAAGACTACCACAAATCGAAAGATTAACGAGGATCAGAAGGATTCTGTAAATACAGCAGACAGTAATGCCAATCCCAGTGAAACCTCAGATAGCGGGTAAATCTTGATAAAGAAAAATTCAATTTATTATTTATATTAAATAGACATTCATATAAAAAAAATATATTTCAGAAAAACGGATAGTAATCCTGTCAATGACAAGGGTACGAAGGTGCAAGTAGTGGAGATTAAAGTAGCAACTGATAAGAAACAAGATGAAGTTACTCTGAGCGATGACGGCGCTACGATCGCTGCCGAAGCTCAAAGTGAGAAGGCGCAGGTCGCAGCTGTTGATAATAATACTGCATCCTCGGCGTCATCCACGTCGCAGGTTCTGGATGCACAATGAGAGATCTCTCCCGGAGGTTTGGAACAGCAATAGTGATAAATCATATCAGAACGACCTTACCATTTCCAGATTATGAATACTTTATATTTCTATATGTTCCGTTAGATTTTGCGTTTTTATTTTTACTATGCTTCACACCAACGACCGAACGTTGCAGGTGAGCACTTCTAAAGTAACTGAGCAGGCCGTCGACATATGTAACACGTATATATATATTATACACACGTAACACAAACAAAACACATATAGAGATGAATACACTTCAGTAATGAAAGAGGGGAGAAAAAAAAAGAAGAAAAAACTTTTATCGATAAATTTTCTAACATTCGCCTACACAAAAATATAGACACATAACGATAACGGGATGATGAAAAAGAACTTTGACAATGCTCAACTATAGTTAGTGAATCGTTTGATAACTGTATTTAAATGCGTTTATTGTTCTCAAGTGGGCGGGGGTTGGGGGGTTGCCAGTGTTCATACGTATCTATTGAATCTAATTTCTATCCCTGTATTTTATGCCGATTGTTAACACTCACATAAATTTTACAATTATATACAGTATATAAATCATTGATATAAAATATAAATTTTTTTAAAAGTAAATCAACTATTGCTGATCTATCTATCATTGCCTGACGTTCGTCCACGTTACGTTAGCGTCGTGCAACTAGATGAATAGGTTCAGAATATTCACGGATGAACGTATTGCAGGCGGCTGCAGACGGGTAAACTGACAGATTGTCAGATGAAAGTAAGATCAGAAAACTTAAAATGGAAAAAGAAAGAAGGGAAAAGCGAGTGAACCGCGAAAGCTAAGGTCTCTCTAATTGCGATTAGACTGCTTTTAAAGGATATTTTTAATTCCTAGCTGTAATAACAAGTATTATCACAATCATTGTGTACCATAATGTTCTTAGGTAAAGATGAGGCTGGTCCTATATGACCCGTGTTTTTCTGTAGGAGCGTTAAAAGAGATAAAGAGAAAAGGAAACACATCAGACATCACAATCCGTAGTTGCGACATAGTGTGATTCTCCTCTATGTATCTCTCAGTTTTCATCTCGGTTGCAAGAATTACTTCGGATCTATTAGGACTTCTATCTATCGTGATACGAGCTAGCTTATGCTTTACAAAACAGCACGTGCGAAAGAGAGGGTGAGAGTGTGAAAAAGAGAATAGCGAATGATTGAGTGAATGATAGCAAAAGAGAGGGAGAGTGTGTGAAACGAAGAAAACAATGATGGTGATGAGGTTAAGGATTAAAGCAATTTAAGAAGGTGCAGTGCCTAATAATTGGCTGAGTTGTGCGTATAATTAAATATATGTATATCTTCTATGCCAAGCCACACAACAGACGTATATTATTGTGATGCGAGAGAGAAGAAAGATACCTCTATTTTTATTATTTTGAGGAGTATACTTGAAGCCCTGTGCGAGACGTTGGGTTGTCGAGATCCTCGCGCGAACGAAGAACCGACTAAAAGGGCGTATCAGAAGGGTTCGCGCTTCAAAAGTGCCAAGTAACTTAAAAGATGACAAAAAAAAAGATAAAGAGAGAAAGATAAACGGGCTAGGCTTTCTTAAACACTGTATGATTCTGTACAATTGTGTTCGATCCCTTTTTTAATGAAGCGTTTAATAACGGCGACCTTTCCTTCTGCCTTACACTATGTGCACGACAGTATATATTGTATTTACAGCATTGTACACGACAGTTGTACATAATTAGCGAATAAATAGAAATCTACCTACGAGGTACTAAGTCATGACTTCATTACTTTTTTTATTCATCTCCTCTTACCATCTCTTTTTACTCGTACACTTAATTAATCTGAATCTGACACATGAATTTCAGCTTGAACTCTGAATTTGTTTGTTTCTTATATTAAAATGATCAAAGTATTTTCTAAAGAGTAATTGTGCTGGCTTCATTCGCGAAACTGTTCTGACAGCATCTACATATTTTCAGGGGGCCTCGTGTCAGGCAGCATCCTCGAATCTGCGAGAATGCGATATTCGCGCGTGGATGCTAATTCAATAAGCGCGAAATAAGCAAGTAACGATTTCGCATCCTAATGCCAATTACGCAAATATTCCAGAAGTTACCACTGACACTCTGTGCGACGAAGAAAGTTTTCCATCATTAGATACTGTTCTACGTAATGTATCATGTGTACTACGCATTCTGCTATTTCATCCTCTCAACAGTTTTTATATCCGGGCACTGTCTTTAAGACCTTGAGAACGACGAATCTTCCGATGACGTCTTTTTCTACCTCTTGATTATAATTAGTTACTACGGTTTATGTATCATATACCCTTTTTGATGTTCGTTATTAATTATTTTTCGTACTGATGAAATTGTGTATTTAGGCACTTAACATTAATACTCTTTTAGGTCATTCTGTTTTGACGTAAAAGATGGCATGTGATTTTTCGATATACAAAGATATTCTTAGAAATTGTAAGAGATCCTTTGGTTTTTGAATATCTGAAGTCTTAAGGATAGCGTTTAGTTCTTGTTGATAGGTTGCGTTTGTAAATTAATTCAATTATACCCCCGCGAACAGGGGATATTTTGGAGAGGGTCCCTGCCGTCTGTGTATCACTTAGTGGGGATCTTGTTAACAAGGAGAGTTCACAGGTATAAGAGAACAGTAGTGGGGCACTAGAGATCACTTTAATCCCGTCATCCACATGAAGATGTCTCGTTCTTTAAATCGATGCGAGCTTCCCCAACGGGGTAGCCTCTGCGTTTTATCGTTGTGTATTTTATCTCTTCTGTGTACCTCATCGTGGGCCGTGCCACTTCCTCAACAGGATTCACAAGATCATCAGAGCACAAATGACTCCACCTTGTCGACCACTCTGATACCTGGAGGAAACTTGACCAATTCCACAGCGAGCGACTTGTAAGACTCTAATAAAATTAAACTAATATATTCATTTAGTTTTTCTATTTCTTTTTTTTTCATTAGGTACGTTATAAGGGCTGTTGTTTATGAAATAGGAATCCTGACCGACGCAGATAACTCTACCAACGAGACAACAGAAAAGTAATTGTCTAGCTTCGTTTTTGTTCTATTCTACATCCAATTTCAAGTACATAAAATAATATGTGACTTTTCCTTCCAGGCACGAAGAAGTGAACATTTCTTTCTACAATCCTCCTCGTCAGGACAATGGCTTATTGGATCTTAGTGAGATTCCGGTGCCACAGGTAATCAGTGCGAACCCTAACGATCACGACGAATCCGAAAAATCGGAAGTAACGAGCCAGGAGAGTTCATCTGAAGGAAGTAGTGATTAAAATTATCACAGGTTCTCACATCATATCACGTGTAAATATGTGTACAACTATTTCATTTATTAAATCATCTGCATCTAAGTATATAAATATTAAAAAAATATACGCATCAGTAACGTACTGTACGCGTAGCTAAATTTAAAATAAAAGTAATGCCAATATTCGAATAGGAACTTTTGTTTTCCTTTCGTCTTTTCAAACTGTTGTTTTCCAAAGAATATAATGTGTCAGCAAAGGTACTAAAGGAGTCATACATTTCTTTCAGTTATTTATTTAATTGGCATCGAAGTGCGGTATGGCGATGACCCAATGAATTAGAAAATCAGTTAAAACATGCTAATACGTTAGAAAAACGATTGAACAATTACAGTGACGTGTTTCAGCAGCAAAGTACAGGTCTAAAATAGAAGCCCAATAATTTGATCTTATGAAGCATATACAGTGGTAAACTGCATAAAATATATAAGTAACATACAAAATATATGATCTGATTTTTTTGGAGATGTGCGTATGGAAATGATGCTGAAAGCCAGTGTTGAATATGTTGAATTATGTCAAGAATATATAATATAGAAAATGGATTATTTGGTCTTGTCAAGTATATTTATGTAAATGCTCATGAAAGCTATTATTAAATATACCAATAGCCTTTAATCAGTAGCAGCCAAGGCAACCATAGTGAAGCGCACTTCATCGGGGTCACGAGACATATATTCTCGGCAGACCCGAGCAGCATCCTCCAGGAAGGTCTCTGGTGTAGATGGACCGTGATTTATTGGAAAAGGTTTACGGCCGTCTGAAACAAAGAAAAGTATTTGTTAGACATTTTAGAGAACTATTGTACAAATGCAAGAATTCTTTGAAGATACTTGCCAAGTTCATAGAGAGACCCATCCTTTTCTACAAAAGCTATAAAGTGATGTATCACAGGTGTATCTTCTCCTGGTGCCTGTAAAATAATATATAGACAGCTGTCACAATATGGCATTCAGAAAGTATAGAAAGGGATGTTTAGTTTACCTCAGTTTGACCTTCTTGGGCAGATTCCTTATGAGTGTCAATAACACCAGATGCTTTCATTAGCAATTCACCGCGTTCAGCAAACGGAAGGTCTTTGGTTTCATCTAAGAATGACTTCAGAATGCCATCCTCCAAAATGATCCTAATATTTATATATGTGTGTGTATGTGAAATACGTGAAAGTTTATAAAAAAAGATCATGACATTGATTCACTTACTGATCAGTATTGTTAGCAACACTGTGGATCAACGCAACTGTTCCACATGCATTGGAGACACACTGCTTCATATGATAGATCTTATCGGAGATAGGTTGTACACTCTCTTTTAATTTACTCTCTTGATCAGCATAATATGATGAAGTCTAAAAATGGAAAATATAATCCTTATATTTCACTACATATTGTTTTGATATTTGCATTAATATAATTGATATATTTATTTTTAGTCTTATACCTTGTCTGAAAAAGGATATAGAAGTATAAGGGCCACCACGGGTCTAGGAACCACAGCCAAGAGATCTGAGTCTACGCCATAGACATCCACAACACCCCATTTTTTTGGGACTCCCAATTTGTGCAGGAACTAAAGTGATACAAACTTTTTCTTTAGATCCAAACAAAAGGTTTTGTACACAGATACTCGACAGAAGTAATATTTTCATGAAATTCAAAGGATAAAAATTAAGATACACAGAAGAATTAATTACTAATCATTAACAACGATTTGCAAAAATTCAAAAATCTTATACATATAGTGACCTTACCTTTGTCATAACCTGTAACAAAAGAATAATATTTTTAAACATCAAAATATCGAAAGTACTAAGTATTTTATAATCTTATAATTCAATACCCACATCAGGATTAGATTCGAGTGGTACCCAAGCCATTGTTAACGAATCTCTGCAGTAAACTATCTTTGAAATATACCAAAAAGCCGGTACTTCTCTGTCAGCACAACTTTCAATTGGGCTGAATTGGTATAAACTGGTATGACTGGTATGAACAAAAGCTATTGACGAGTCATCCTAGATTTAAAAATCTGTAAGATGGTTCTGCGACCAGCCAGTAGCCGGAGATGAGTAGAGAGATGCACAACGCTACGGTTTTAGGCGATACCAAAATTTTGGCGCTAAATCGATTTTGCGCATTATCGACAGAGACGATTATCACAAAATTCTACTCCTAAACTCGCCGCTATGATTTAGCGCCATGTTTTTGGTATAGCATAAAACTGTAGCGTTGTGCATCTCCCTACTCATCTCTGCTAAAACCATAGCGTTGTGCATCTCCCTATTCATCTCTGCAGTAGTTTTTATCATTGTTCTCTGCTGTCGACGACAGGAACTGACAATCAGTTGCATTAGTCTTTTACCGGCAACCACTATGTTACCAACATCTTTAGCATAAGACTGTCAAACTTTATTTTATAATTACCACTAAAACTCAATTAGAATTTGATTGAATCACATAAGTACCTGACGTCAAAAATGGTTTCTGAAATTCTGTGAAATTAAAAAAGCAATATGTTATTTCATTCTCTTATAACATTTTTAATTGACTCGATTTACTGCATCCAGTGTAAGGTGTACTTCTTATTATGTTTTTGTTTGGTGATTATTTCTCACTCTCTCAAATGTAATGCGATGCTGTGTTGTTCTCGGACGGTATTAAAGCTTCTGCTAATTAAATATACTATAAGTTAACTAGGACCCAAAATATTCTAGGTAATCTCAAGGTAAAACATTTTTAAAGAAAAACGAGCTCCTAAAAATTCGTTTTGTAGGAGGACAGAAACTACTCTTTACCAAATGCCCCCAGTTTCCCCCTTGATAATGGATGCTTCTGGCTCACGCGATCCTTTCGCCGAACGGTGAGTTTTATTTTTATACTGATGGAAGATATCCCACTGCATCAGATCCTCAGGATGTTTCTTATCATCGGGGCGAGATCAATCGGTTGGATCGCGTGCGTTGTCCCTGCGATTAAATCGCTGCGGGATTCGCTGCTAGTGCGACAAAAATCATTCCCAGTTTTAAAAGAAATAAGCTACCGCTTTCTTCGTACACGTTATGGGCCATGCGATATTCTAAAATCATTAGCAATTGTTTAAAAATGTTATCTGTTATTTTATCGTATTATTGGGAAATTATAGCTAACAGGAAACATCAAATTGGCAATTATTTTTAGACCGTTTAATAATTTCATTTCATGACATAATTTCCTAGTAGCGAATAGGTGCTGATTAAGTTATGAATTACCATTCATGTATAAAATAATATTTTTGATTTACTATGGTTCTAGATTTAAACTCGATCACGATGTTCAATAATTTCGGGATTTCAATCCAAAGCACCATTTGATCAGACCAATATAATTGGCTGTCTTCTTGGTAGGCTTCGAATTTCCCTTAAAGCGCTGCTATTATCAGCATATTATCCTTACCGTACTTGACTTCTTCAGATAATATACAAGAAAAAGGGTTTTATCATCGACATAGAACATGGACTACGCATAAGCATAGAAAAACATGGTCGGCTGAAAGAAAATGATAGCGACTGGTGGCGGCCAAACCTTGTATCTTTCTAATCAGTAGCGTAGTAAGATGTTTGAGGACATAATAGTTTTGAACCATGATCAGCCCCACAGTTTTCCTTACCTTCAAACACTTAATCTAATCTAATTATTTAAATAATACATTATTACTCACCTATGGAATGACAAATCTTGCGATTTGTCTGATCTTTTCTTACAGATAAAACATGTATACGCCATACCGAAGAATATTTACAAGAACATTTTTTGTCGTCCAAATAACGTATTGCAAACACCATTATATCACGTCACGGAATTTATAAGAGATTAGCGTCTAACAGTAAATTCCTGAAATCCTCTGAGTGATAAAAAAGTATCCAATAGAAACATTAGAAAAGGAGAGCTATTGGCCGCCACCTCACTCCCTCTTTGTCTATTCGAGCAGACATTTTTTTTTGGAATTTGAAGTACGGATCGCGTAATCCATGCTCTATGTCGATGAAATTTATACTTATCCATAATGTGACATCGGGTCTGGCACGTCACATTGGAGGAGTCAGCCATAAGGAAAGGAAGACAGGAATGTGACGTCGGTACAATTTTGGTGCGACAAGTTTGCTGAAATTTTTGAAAGATGGCGCCACTCTATCCCGGATGGCGCTGCCCCTTTATGCGGCAATTCTACCAACTATGTATACCGGCACTAAATACTCATGGCTTCCAAATCTTTCCTTTGTGTCATTTTTCAAGAAACAACAATACTTAAGTCTCTGGAGCTCAACTCAGTACAGATTTCATAAGTCATATGATTACTTTGGTTGAACATCAATTGGTAAAGATTCTATAGCAACAATGTCAATGGTACTTTGACTGCTTTGCTGTGTTAGTATACGGAAAAAATTGTATGAAATATTTCTTAACAAATGTTATAATAATTACTATAAAGTATAGTACTACTTGGAGATATGTTAAATCGTAATCGAAGATCAACATCGGTGAGTCAATTTTAGAATGGAATATAATATTGTAACAATTTATTATAATATGGCAATATGCACTATGTATAGCAGACACATCTTTGCTGCATAATAATATTTGTCAGACAGGCAAATACACGTATTTGCAAATACTGGTATAGCAAATTTTACCTGGATGGAATTATTTACGCGATCCTGTAGCTACTACTTATGTGAGTCGACTGAAGTGATATATTATTTAAATACCGTACGATCGATTTACTTAATCTTTTTATTACACAATTGTTTTCTGTAAAGCAAAATTTAATTACTCGCTATGGTAATCACTGCATACATACATGCATTTTCGCACTAGCCGTGCGGCTAGTGTATTTATAAAAAAAAAAAAAGTGTCGAAATATTAATATTTTAGTACCGAAAGAACAAACTTTCGTTTCAGCATTTATTATTGTTGAAACATAATCTGTCAACCAGATTCTAGTCTTGAAGTTGGAATTCGTAAACAAGAGTATGTTTTCTCAAGATGTGCGATTTAAAAGTACGATTAATTCGTCATTACCTGGCAGGACTTCCTTATTCTTATGAACTATTCTCGGTGTAATATCTGTAGAGAAAATCAGAAATCTGATTAACGATCTATCTTCCCCGAGTTTGACTTCTAACGAATTCTGATGAACCACCAACTGACGATTGCATTGAGTGAAAAATAATCTGAAATTAAATCAAAAGCTAAAAATAAATCTTAATGAAACTGGAAATTTATAAGCGGATATAACACCGATGTTTAACTTTCGATTAAAAATCATTTATATAATAAATTCAAAATAAATTACAAGCATACGGTTACCAAAAATAAACTACAACTGCAACCTTAATAAATCGTTCTTTCTCAGCTTAATTATGTTTGACTTCTTTTTACGTTGCAGCTATGAACTTTCAGTTGCCTTTCGGTGGAAATGCGAAGTGTAAATTTAAAATAGCTTCAAAAATACAGCACAGCCGATAATCAACCAATTTGCAACCGGTTTTATCGCGAATACGTCGGGTCGTTAAGGATATGTACGATTAGTCCAAGAAAGCTGCAAAAGTATTGTAATTCCCTAGTCAAATCGATGATAGCTGTCAAGTCTGATTGATGTTCCAGTTGAATGACTCTAGGCTCCCATAACCTGAAAATAAGGATTTAAAATTTTTCAAGGAATTAGAGACCAATCTCAATGATCCAGTAAAGATTTTAACAAATAAGTATTTATTTATCTTCAATAATTTGATTTACATATTTTACATTACACAAGTACAATTACTCGCAAATGCAACTATATCCGTTTTCTCTATGATCTAATAAATACACGTAAATGTATACATAATATATGCATATGAGTATGATATGTAGCAGTGCGCGCGTAAACGCGTAGCTACGCGCCACCCCATGTGCATATAATATATCAGTAGACAAAGTGGGAATAAAATTTGACTTAATAGAATAATTTACCTGGGTGTATCGTAATGACTAATTGGATAATGAATATTTTCAGTTTCGACGAAAAGATGGACATTTCACTCAAGTCTACGAATTGTCATTTACATTTTTGGCCACCTACGTTACCCAGAGTTCATGACGTCGGGGGACGTTAACAATGACAAAGGACAGGCCCACTTTTCCCTTTCAATTTTTCTTCAATTATGAATTTTTCCACCGTCACACTATCTCTCATTCTGTCACCAAGGTATAACACATCATTTTATACCTAAATAAGCGTTACGGCAACGAATTACTCTTGCCTCCCGTATAAACGGTTATTTACTTTATTACAATATTTATATATGTATATATATATATATCAATCTATTTATTTGTAATATGTATATCAATTCTGTCCGGTGATAGCAGGAGAACAAAGAAAAGAGAAATAGAAAAGAGGGCATGACGGCCACGAGCGGACTTTACTATGGAACAGGAAGTATCTATTGACTTCCGGTTAGAATGAAAAACGATATAAAAGATTAAAGAAAATATGAAATTCTTAGTCTGGATAAACGACGATGGTTCTTGATAATATCCAATGAAGCTTCTGGTAACGAATCATCACAGAGTCATGGAATGGGATGTGAGAATAATGGTAATGATAATTAAAGTGAGAAGTTGATGAATTTTTTGAAAATCATGTAGTCGTTCAGACAGGAATTATTCAGTAGAAACGTACCACCCGAAGTTGGTTTTACCATAGAAATCAAATGGAAAGGCTAACTTCAGGTGGTACGTCTCTCGTATATAACTCGTGTATGTATTCATACGAAAGGGTCAATGACAATGACAGTAGAAAATGGAAACGTGAATTCTTGGACAGTGGTGCTCATTATCGATAGGTGGATGAGATATATTAGTCGATCGATCCTAGAAAAATTGATCTTCATGTGTATACATATAGGTAAAATAGATTTATGTACCTTTATTATATCTATATGCATACAGTACAGATATTCCTTACGTATTTACTAGATTTATACGTATAGCGCTTCGTGATATGTAAGGTTTTTCCTTTACGTAATATGTAAATGTATATCACATTGTTTTGATTTTAAAACGTGCTAACGAGTCAAGGCTAATTAAAGTAATAGGGTCGAGGGATAACGGAAGGGTGGGCAGAAATGAGATGCCAGAAGAGATTAAAATGAAGAAAACAATAGAAATGATTACGAATGGGATTCCTGTTGGCATAAATGTCAAAAGGACGTCTTAAAGATGACTTCGAGAAGTCATTTAGTCCGAAGATATCTTAGAGTCGGTCCTTAAGAGGGACTTTCGACAGGTGTACTAACAGGGATGTATTGCAGGATGAATTTTATAAATTTTTTCAATGAATTCTCTCAATACCTATAGTAAATGTAAAACAGATTTTGATTAGTAACAAACGAGAGTCGACGATATTCGGACATTTTTGCGATCTTTCCTAACTGTTATGGTAAATATATATTTTTTTTCTTTCCTCTGTGCATCCTTTGAATGTTTAAGTACGTCACTGAATTAATTGATACAATTAAGCACTGATTAAGAAAAATTGCTGGATCTTGGTGTCAGGCGTACCGGTATAAGGATTCGTGAGAGTGATAGTAATCGAGGAGTTCCTATGGAGAAAATTTGTACATAAGGCATAGCGACGCCATTCTATTCTCGCTTCTAGCGTTTACTTAATTTTCCTTTTTTTATATATATATATATCTACAAAACACGCACACTCAGAGACACACGCGCACATACCAGCGTCGCTTCTATGATATATATATGTATATATATATATATATATAACAGATATTCATTACACACATTTGCTCTGTATCCATTTAATGTTTTCCACCCCATATATCATCTAACGGGTTTTCTATTTAATTCTTCAGCCTCCAGCGGAATTCGAGCACATCACCCGTCAAGCAGGAGTGGAGAATGTTAAAAAAAAAGCCCCAAATATCCCAGAGGACACGCGTCTCCCAAGTTAGGATCATTTGGAATCCATGTGAATCCGCCAGAGGAACAATTTTTATTGGGCAAAGGTAGATCACGTACGTATGTGGACTTGAGACACGAGAATTAAAGAAACAAACCAACATGAAAAAAGTTGCTCGATGGAAAACTTTTGGTTGTATAAAAATTCTCCAAGCTCCTTGGGTTCGATTATCTTCTTAATATATACTTTCCGATGAATCGATGATCGTTCACGTTGGACCAGCCAGCGTGGTTCCTCAGATTTAGCCCATTTGAAATCTCAGGGTCTGATGGATTTGTCATCTTAAATATTTTCTTTAGATTTGCCACCTTGTCCTACGTTTTTTGAAATTTCTTCTGGCCTTGGATCCATTCATCAACGCTTTTCTCCAGGTGGGCCGGCGCGATACAGAGGAGGATACTAGACTCGACGTTTCCTCTTGGATCACTTAGCATGCTGCTTGGGCAAGTGACGCTTCATGTGAAGCGCCAGATGATCGCTACGTGCGAATGATCTCTCGCAGACGGCGCATTTGAACGGTTTCGCGCCTGTATGCTTGCGGTAGTGTCGTGTGAGCTCATCGCTACGTGCGAATCGCCATTCGCACTCGGGCCACTGGCACTGGTAAGGTTTTTCGCCTGAAACACATGAAAACAGGCCACAAAGACAAAAGTAAGATTAGTTACCATTCCACAGAGGATATTGCTTATACATATACAAGTACTGTTAACCGAGGATGAAATAAGAATACAAAAGTATTTTGCGCACGAATATTCTCTGTGTGCTATATTACATTATACCGCGTGTCTTTGAGCGCGTTGAAAGGTACACAGTAGAGTTTGTTAATTCTGTTGCCGCACTGAGGAAAGAAAAATCTCGTTCAAATCAGGTCTCTTTTTATTTGTACTCGGATAGCCATCGATTTGTACACGTGAATTGAGATGTTACGCTCAGAGATGGGTTAGGTCGTTCAACGAACTTTAGAAAGGGCGTGTAAGACCAAAAACCAATAGTTTCTTTCATCAAGAAGAACTTGCGCCTGATTTCTTTATACTTTAAGATATTCCGCTGTTTTTATTATCCATTGGATTTGGCTACGCACCAAATGAAGACGCAAATACTGACAATGAGTGTAACGGGAGTAGAACGTCAGAGGTTTAGTCTATTCTTAAAATGTTTTTTCTCTCAGCTGTGTTACTGATACATCAAGGCACGTCTGTACCAATCAGATCGACTTAGTGAATCTACTCCTTGGAAGTACCGTGGAAATAGAATTTGTGTAAAAAGCGTTCTAGTCAGTTAAGCCTTAAGTACTGCGTGATACTAAAAAGTAAAAGATTTCGTACAGTATCGTGTCAGCTAGATTGGAGTGTACACTAACTTTATCGAATTTACACAAGAAACCTGTACGGTACATAAATTACTAACTGGGGGAAGAAATATGAAAAACGTAAAAATAATATACCGAGAAGCTGGTCATTTGGCGAAAGATAACGTCGATACGTTTAACCTGTAAACGAAGCCATTAGAGAACAATGCTGTAAGTTCGTGATAGGTACGTAACCACTTGGGGATGCCTTGCGATGACCTTTAACTGTACCCGCATGCCGTAACGTTCACCTGCATTCGTGTTGCATTCGAGTGTCCATACAATATAGTCATACATATAGCACACAATATATATATATATATATATATAGTAAATATGTATATTTAAGTAAGTAAATGCCTACCGTAAATGTAAGGAATAAGAAGCGACATAGCAAATTGAATTAAGTGCCCTGAAGTAATTTAGAGAAAATTAATAGAAGCTAACTTGAAATTCAAAGACGGTGTCAAAAAGGAGTCCATATTCTCGTAGAGAACATGGACAGACTGTTAAAGTTATTTCGGAGGTTTGGTTTGCTCTTTTTATTTCATTTTTTTTTTTAAATATATTTCTCTATTTATTTCAAAGTCCCGTACAGTTTATCGAAGCGGCACAACTAGAACTTATCCTATTTCTAATACATAGCTAGTCAAACATTCGATTTATGAAGCATCACGTTTTTCGTATTTGGTACATACGCCTTGGTTTGCTATTGGGATCCTTTTATTTTTCACGAGGCATCCTAACTCCCTTGCTTGACTTTTTATTATAACGTGTAATCAAATACGAATTCCGTCCTTTCGCCATGTTGCTTTACGGTATTTAATTTCTTTACACTGTAGGCCGTTACTTATATCACAACAAATGGCATTCGCGATGCTTCCCGAACTTCTAATTCTTCTCTGAGATTCGTCGCGCCTCGTTTTTACTTAAACATGGGCCACCACCCTTTCATTTTGATATTCCTAACGATAACTGTATAGCTAATTAAGAAGTTACACTCAACGCTTCTTAATCAGCTCATTCGCTTGCTCTAGGATAGACCATATATTATAATATATTTTGTTTCGAGGGTTCAGATGATCTAAAACGTGTATATATTGCTATACGTAAATATCCGGCTGTGTATTTAACTTGAATTTGTCGTCTGAAAGTACATAATAGGAGTATGCAGCAGTATCCATATGGCAATGGCGAACACTCTTCCCGGAGCTTTGTGCTCTCTTGACCTGAGTCTCCGCATTATGCGCGTTCTGCCGTTCACAATCCTTAGGAACGTGCCATTAGAGTCCTACTATAGTACCAGTACCAGTACCATTACCAATCACAGTACTGGCATCAGTGTTTCAGTCCCTTGACGAGTCTTTCGTCTCTTGGTGTTCTCCGATGTGTGTTAAGGTAGCTTGACTTGCGATGAAAATGCATTTACGAAAGTGAATGAGAGATGGGCCGTGTAATGGATAGACTGGTTGTATTTGGTGTGAGAAAGAGTTTCCAATTCCACGGTAGAGTTGGGATTAAACGTACTGATAAGGATGGCATTGGTTAAGATAGAGCGATTAGAGAGTGGTTTTGGATTCCGTGGAGGGAACCCAGGGTAAAATATAAAGATCCATAGTGCACCCACGCACTCCTTGGTTCATTCCCCTACGGTAGAGAGCGTCTCCACCTCGTCTCTGCGTCTCGGGCGTCTCCGGGCGTCTTCTAGAGAGAACGACGAACCAACCGGTCCTGCCCATACAACTCACTAGCAGCGCGCCGTGGCTCTCTTTCTCTTACTCGCGCTCTTTTGCTCCTTACTGCTTTCTTTTAATCTTTCTTCCTTTACCCTTTCTCTCGCACATGACTCTCTCTCGACCCTTCCGGTTTCCTTCTTCCACTATGATTCCTTATTTCTTTTTTTTTTTCTCTGGCGTCTTCTCTCCCTATGACTCTCTCTCCGTAGGCCAACATCCCATTCACAATTCCCTTCCACATTCGAAATTGAATCTCCCTATGCACGCATTTGTATATGCCTCCCCACTACATAACCCCAAGAAGATTTTCACTTTTTACTATACTGACCCATCCAACCCGTACGCTGACCTGGGTCAACACTGTAATAATATCGTACTCACTAATATCACTCATCAAGGAAGAAGAACCATGGGAACTGCTACATTAGAGAATAATTACTTATGTCTGTCATGAAGGGTTTGATGGTTAAATACATTCCATAGTCCTTGTCGCCGTTTGAAGCGACGTACCATACAGTGAAAGTCTGCCAATAACGAATCCCACGAGCAGCTTCTTAACCATGGTAAAAAATACCATAGGCAGTGTCAGTTGGACAGGCAGTAGTGGCTCAATATTATGGTTACTTTATTTCCTCTCCTTTTTTTTCTTTACAGTAAGGATAAATTCCTTGTAAAAATTCGGAAGGGTCCCGCACGCTATCGGAAGACAAGGATGTGAGGGATAATGCCGACAGGACTAGAGAATATAAGGATAGGAAGAAGGTGAAGAAGACACGCAGATAGAAGTGTGGTGGGTCAAAGAGGAATGTTGCTTGCCTCGCGCCTGCGCACGCCACACTCTCTGCTGCTCTATACACGTAGAAGAGGCTGCTGCTGCCGTTGTTGTTGCTGCTGCTGCTGCTGCTGCTGCTGCCGCTGCTGGCTAAGGATACGAATTCTGACAGTGTGAGGGCAGAGTCAGTACTCGCGCAATGCATGTAGGGAGATAGAGAAAGACACAAAGACACGCGCGAGAGCGCCTCTGGTAGGACGTGTGGACGTTCACGTTCACGTGCGACCACGGAGCCGGTGAATGCTGCTCGTGTGGAGAAGCCTGAGATGGAGTGTTCATTCAGAGACGGCCGCCACGTGCCCGAGGCTCTCAACCGTTCTCTCATTCTCTGAGTCTCTCTCACTCTTGTTTGTTCTTCCTCTTATCCTCGCAGCATCCTTCCTTCTCCATGCCTCGGGTCCATTGGACACAGAGACATTTAATTAGAGATCCTCTTCCCGATCATGGAAATTTATTTATTTTCTTCATAATAAAATTCTACGCTGTATATGACATTATTACACGTATTGCACGTGCTTTCAGAATAGCGGAGATAGAGATGCTGTTGTATCCGACCAATCGGAAAGTGGTCCATCTCCATGGTGAAGAAGAAGATGCCGCTGGCTTGCATTCCGCGAGAGGTAAAACACGACTGGTTGCTCCGGGCACGTGTGCAAACGAAGGAATGGCGACATGTGTGGAGAGTCTTGAACGCGACTTGGACTTATGTGGGTCGCGTGGTCTCTCACTCCTCTCATTCTCTTGCTTATTTCTTCTTTCCTTCCTCTTCCTATGGCTTAGCTCACTCAGATATCTTTCCCACTTCTAAGATTCCTCTAGTGTTCCTCGCCCTCTCTCTTTCTATTCTCTCCGACAATTTATACAGTATAGAATCCCCAACACTATCACGCATCTCTTCACCGAAGATACTCCTGTCTTCGTTCTCTCTCAGATCAGTTCACTCGTTGTACTCTCTCTTCTGCGTATTCTCAACTCTCTCTCTCTGTCTAGCTTCCTGGCCTGATCTATACTCTGTGTCGATATAACGATGCACGCACGCATGAAGATGCTCCTTACTGTGCCATACGCACCATACCAGCGGTAACTATCGGCCAGGCGAGGAACCACGCCCTGGAAGAGCGCGCACCAACGTAAACGGGTACGAATGTTGTGTTAACTACGCACACTGGGATGACAGTCGCGCAAACTCTTTGGCGCTTTCGAACTTGAGCACCACCTTCTATATCTTCTACACGTTCTGCGGTATTCGTGTACTCCTTCCTAGGTCAGAGACACTTTCTTTAAAACCTACTCACTCGCTCATTACACAATGCTGAACTACATACCTAATTATTAACCACGAAAGACATAGGTATATTTAGTACTTCTTATGACTCCTTATTTTAAAACTTATGCTCTTCGCTATTACTTCTTAAGAATATTCATTTTTTTCTCTAGGTGTATCGGGGGGAGCTTTCGACAATGAAGATACTCACCTGTATGTATTCGCTGATGGGCCTTTAGGTGTGAACTCTTAGTGTATACCTTGGTGCAACCTGAATAGGGAACATATGGTAAAGAGTAATTACTAGGTTATTATAAATGATATAGGATGATATTAATTCGGCAATTCTAATTACCTATAAAGTCACAGTGATGAACTCTTCTTTTCTCCAATTCAGGATTATTCCGTCGATTGAATTTTGTTATGGGATTTGGCTGTATCCTGTGGGAAGGATTAAGAATGGCTGGTTGCGGATACGGGGGCGGTGGCGTCCTACGTGGGGGTCCGCCGAGCGGTGAGCCGGGATCGGAAATCGGCGGTGTCAACGGAGAGACGTACATCAACCTCGTCATCGAGCCGTACAACGGGGAGGTAGCATTTCCACTCTGTTGATGTCCAGGCGGATGATGATTCGTCGGCGAGGAGTTATTCGCATTCCCATTGTTTCCATTGGTAGAATAATTTTTGAATTGTGCACCGCTACCACCACCAGCGCCAGCACCGTTACCAGCACTTCCTCTATTCTGTCCACCGGTTGCAGTCTGGTGTCTAGGATTAAAGTTTTGCAATGGATTCGAAGCTGGTCCTTCGAGGAGGTGTAACGTCGGCGGCGGTGGTAAAGGTTCGGTCTTAATCTCAACCGGCGACAGTACCGGCGACGTCGCATCCTCGCTCTCAAGCTTCACGTGCGACTGGCTGCCCAACATGTCCGCATTCTCAGGATCCAACTTTTGTATACTCGAGGTGATGTCTTCCCAGAGTGGCGGACGTAGGAAGACGTCGTCGTCGTTCGTCGCTGGCTGATTCCTCGCAGAGACGAAGCTGGCCTGCGGCCTGCAGCCTGGACCAGCGACTTCGAAGAAGTCGTCCATATGCGCCGACGCCTCACGTGCCTCCTTGTCCGGGTCATCCTCGTCGAGTCTCTGGAGGCGCTCCAATTCCTGTCTGCAGAGAAGCGTGTCCAGGTCCGACGTCTGCTGGAACGAGAATAGAGCACAAGGAATGAGTGTGAAGAGTGTAAGGAGTATAAAGAAGAAGCGAGATAGAATGGGTAAAGGAGAGAATCGTAGCGAGGATGCGATTCGTTTGGAGGTAAACAAGCCGGTGACTTGCGAGTATGCTGATCACGAGCGTGTGCGGAGAGAGGACTCTTGGTCGTTAATATGCAACGAGGATCACGAGGTTCGGTCTAAGCCCGGGACCTGCTGCATCCCTTACGTTAGAGAGAGAAGGAGAGAGCGCGTCAAAGAGAGAGAGAAAGAGAGTGAGGCAGAAAAGAACATGGTTGATCGGCGGCCTCTGCCGCGTCATTCTTCGCATGATTTGTACAGGCGCAACGCCGCCCTCGTGTTCATGCGCCACGTTCCGGACCTCTTGCCCACCTTATCCTCTTCCCAACTCCCTGGGACACCTCGGCCACCTCCAGCAACCTCCAATCCTCCCGCTCCTCCCCTCTCCCTCGCATATTCTCTCTCTCCCCTCTGTCTCTCGTCCCTTGGCGGGTACGAGCATGGCGCGGCGCGCATAATATTTCGAATATTATAATGGACCACGAGCACCGACACGGAACATAACGCCCCTTCAACGCGAGACTATTGATGAATGATGCCAGCCAGCTACGAGCTAACCGCGAAACAATATTATTCATAGCCCGGCGTATAACGCAGATCCGATTTATACGACATCCCAGTGGTGCTCACGGTAGCGGCAAAAGCGCAATTCGTTACGGCTACCTTTTGTATTTCTGAAGACTTCAATACCAGTAGGCGTGCCTAGACCGAGAGGCACCCTTGGGTACGAGCACGGCGAGTAGGTAGTAGACAATCTAAGGAGGTCATACCGCGCCAGTTCTGTTGGACCTTATAAGTTGGCACTCGGAAGAAGCCTAAGTATACCAGGGATTTCGAATATCAACCAACTGGAGCCAGATAATGTTATATGAGACGTGCCAAGAGTTCGGCTATCCTCGCACTGTTATTACTGGGAAAACGTATGTTAGTGGGTGGTTGGTTGAGGTAGTGCATATGATTCTATAGGTATAAATATAAGTATAGGTATAGATATAGGGTATAAGCAGAAGTAAAGGTATAGAGGATGGCAGGACTGCCCACGCGAAAGATCCACGCATCCTTAGTGTGTATACCTTTAGCGCTCATTTTCCTTTCCCTTGTGCCGCTATGAAGATATCCCACCCACGCCACTAGGTACATCCATGCACGTACTCGTACACGTGCATCCACAAACACGTATTTATACGTACAGTGCTTAGGCTGGGAGTCCTCGATCGAACGAGCGTACCGAGCCTTTTCCTACCTTGGCTTCTTATCCGCATCGGCAATAATCCTTTTCATGGATTTTGCTCTATCGTCGCTATTGTTTTTCTTTACTCCTTATTTCTTTGCACTCACCTCAATGTTTGCTCTTTTTTATTTTCCAGTCTCAGAAGATCAACCGATGCCGTGCGCACGTGCTTACATTAATACAAGTACGCCAAGACGGTGTTCTCCAGCGCGTACCCGTTTGTCTTTTGAGACGTTCTCTATACTCCCTTACGATTCTCCTGGTAACATAATTCTTTTTCATTTTTTATTAAGCTCTCTATCTGTCTCTCTCTCTCTCTCTCTCTCTCTCTCTCTCTCTCTCTCTCTCTCTCTCTCTCTCTCTCTCTCGCTCTC
>JASANN010000599.1:244841-259795 GCA_031762395.1 Calameuta pygmaea
CTCGCTCTCTCTCTCTCTCTCTCTCTCTCTCTCTCTCTCTCTCTCTCTCTCTCTCTCTCTCTCTCTCTCTCTCTCGCGTCTCTGTGGGTTCCCTCATTCGTAACTCATCCTGCTCTTATTGTTTTGCAGAGCGGGACCTCGTGGAGCCTCTTTAATAATAGCAGCGTGCAGCGTGAACATCGGGAACTGCGTCGGGGATGGCTATTAATGCGTGTAATCATAGACGTAAGGTCGCCGGTGTTAATAACGAGTCTTCGATGCTTTCGGGACGTCCAACACCACCCACGCACTCCTCAGACTTTCCGGTATACGCTTAGCCCTCTGCTCCTCTTCCCACGCTATTTTACTAGGTACAACATTGTGAGCATCAGAATGCTCATATGGTTAGAAGTGACCCGTTCGACTTCCTCTCTTCTCTTATTCTTTTTATCGCCACCTATATTATACAGACCTCTCCCCATCTTGTATGCACGCCATTCCATCGTGTAGCGATCCAAAGTGTCCTGTACCAATCTGTTCAGACTGTTGTACCAATTTCATCGTACAGTAACGCACCGGTTGGAATATTTTACTATACTACGTACAGACTGTATAGTAGATGATGTAGCTTATGGGTACTTTAAATAAGCAAGTAGACAGCCATTTAGGCGTTGCTTTTAGATTTCTCTATGAATAATCGTTTGAGAATTTTATTTCTCTTTTTCTAATGCTGTTAAAAAATTGAATTTTTTACTATCTAACCGAAACTACTTTCCTTTCTTTATCCCTAGTTAAGACGAAGCCAGTCGATTAAGTCCTCCCGGTCTTCTATAAATCCTAACGCGGCAGAAAACGCCTCTGATTACAGAACCAGTTTTACGACGGGCCTCCCGAAAAACACCAGGTTCTATAAAAATTCTCGAGCTTCACCAAGAGAACCCCGTGGGGGCCCCATCAGGACCATCGACTGGACTGATTATCCAATTGGTTGTACCGGTACACTTTTTTTTAATCGGAACCTCTTTCTCATTCTTAACCTTTCACTTGCTTACCTTATACCGTTCTTTCTCAGGCTATCGTTTCTGTATGCTTGGCTGTTCCTCTTGACACCTACGTCGCTATGCATACTTCCTTGGAAGCAGTGGAAGTCGCTCGAAAGTACGCCCCGTATTTTATTCGACACGGCTTACCCGTATATTATTGGATGTCAGTACTTTCACTCTGGAATTCATTAGAGTCCTGCGAAAGGGCAACTGATGTTTCGCACCGTGAAGACTGATTTCTCATGAGGATTTATGCAACATGATCCTATGAATTTCAAGGATCTCAGTGGTTATTTCATTTGGATCTTTATACATTCACGATTGCGTGAAAGAGAGAGAGAGAGAGAGAGAGAGAGGGAGGAAGGGAGGTATTGAAAATGAGGCGTTGTAAATAGAAAATAATATAAAACCATATAAACTGAGGGAGAAAGAGATACGAGGAGAGAAAGAGAAGAGAGTCAGTCCTCACTATCGAATACGATAAAACCTGTTTTATAACGTTCGCTCGGAAATCGGTGATTCTATGATACTCCAGCATGGCGATACGTTCGGGTTTGTGGACGCCTGTCGCGATAAAAATGCCAGACGCCATTTCTCCGTGCCGTAAATCACTTTCGGAAATGGACGTCGTGACTCGGAATTACTCTTCTTTTTTTCTCTTCTCCTTTTCCTCCTCCTCCCGTCGTTTCTAACCTTGCAAGAATGAAAAGGCCTCCTTGAGCAAGGCCGCTCATTCTTATTATTCTCCGTATTTTGATAATCTTGGGTACGGATGAGTACGAAAGCAGGATGTTTGAAAAAAAAAGATAAGGTGTATATTCATTATGATTTTCAGCTTTCATTGTCTTTTCCATGGGTGCTTGTCTACCTACGAATCTACCTACTGGATGGAGGTTCCTTCGCTCGATAACAGAACTAAAGTGGAAAGAGAACGGGGGCGTCCCTGTTCCTGTTGCTGGGTAACGCCAACAGCGTAGGGAGCTTCAAGCGCAGTCGCAAGCACACCGAATCAATCGGGAGACCTGGCCACACCCTTTGACCTAAAGCTCAACCATCACGAAAATTGGAAGGACGCAGAGGCCTCGCACCCCGACGCCATTTACTATTCGACTATAAAGCCTTGAGGGTAGGAAAAAAAAGAAGGAAAAAACCTCTTGTTTCAGCTCGATGAAAAGCAAATAAAAGAAAAAGAAGGAAATACAAGAAAGAAGAGCACATGGACACTATGGAAATTTCTTATTCCTCTAGTATTGTACTCCTCGTAGCGTCAGCCATAAAACTGCTTATTTAGGTGAGAAGGTTGTGCAGTATACCGTAAGCCCAGGTACGATACAATATCAGCTCTCTGAATTCGTTTACTGCTGGGTCGTGAATCGATTTTCTGATTTTAGTAAGAACAAGAAGAATCTCTGAAGATCTTAACAACACAAAAACCACAAGATACCACGAGTCTACAGTATCAACGTTACAGTATATAGAGAGGATGATTGAAAGGGAAAGGAAGAATCTGTGAGCAGAGGGTAGAATAAACCCTACGGATGCTGTTAAACGTTAAAGGCGGCGAATGAGGTAAAGAGGACTTGAGGATGAGTGAAAGTAATAGGTTGATGGGTAAAACACGTAACCCGCAATGTCTTTTCAGGATCGGGGTTGGTAGTTTATTCAAATGATTATGAGAGATGGGCGATGCCTGTGGCCTGAGACAACGGGTTGCCCCACGTAGGTTAGAGGAGTCCGCGTGCACGTAGATCCCCACATAGAGATGCAGGAGTACATACACGAGAGAGGATTCGGAGGATCGGGAGAAGCAGAAGATAGAGACGGCAATGGAGTGCAAGAGGAAGAGTATAAGAGAGAGAGAGAGAGAGAGGCGGTGGTGGAGGTGGCGGAGGATAAGTCCGCGGCCGTAGGTACTGCGCGCCGCGGACGGACGCGTAGATTCTATCTCGCCATTCACCCGCCTAAGGTAATAAAACTCTACGTCCATTATTTACTTGCATTATCGTTATTTTACGCCCACGAGGGCTACGTATTTATGGTGAAATTATTCAGTATTATTTCTCGGATATATGAATAAGACGCCGCGAGATTCGTAAGAGATAGATACCTCTGTGGATATGTGTTGTACCCCAGTGCGTGAGTACGTACGGACTACCTGCCTGTATTCATGGATATGTAATCCTATGAAATACAAAGTATCCACTGGCGAAGAGATTGCAAATCTATGGGGAATAGAGGAGAATGATAAAGGTAAAATGAAGCAATTTTTTAACAGAGAAATCCATCGGCTGCGGCTGACTCTGCTGGGTTTATTATCGGTGGGAAGTTTAAGCACGACTTCCCGATCAATTGACCCAATTTCAAAATGGCCATGGTCGAGTATACGATGGCGTCCAGTTACTTTCGAAATGGCTCAATGCCTGTGCATTTCATAGAAATGTCCACGACATTGTCTCACGTATAAATCCCTTGGAGACTGAGAGGTGTTAACGTTCGAAGAATCTGGTCCATTGGATCTATTATTCAAACTTATCAACTCATCCTCATTGGCTTCGACCTGAAAAGTCGGATATTGGCTTCTAACGAAGTGGCTGGGGCTTTTGTAATATTATGTATAGGGGAACACACGTAGCTTCGCGATCGGGAGAAACGACTTTTGTCGATAAGGCCTCCCCTATCATTGTTCCAATACATTTCGTAAATAGATTGGCATTTGCGAGGCGAGCGAGCTACACTGACCTTTAAACAACTTTCTTTGAGCCACGCGTGACTTGATCTCCCAGAACTCGCGCGCGCAGACAACTTCGCTCCACACGACTACACTACGGGAACGATCGGCCTTCTGTCACTCCATTATTGCGAGAGACACAAGTTCTTTCTCTCTCTCTCTCTCTCTCTCTCTCTCTCTCTCTCTCTCTCTCTTTCTCTTTCTCAAAATCTCATTCTTACTGTATACAGTATTTATATCCATATGCCCATGCCAATATTTTATAACTATGCTTATGCTCCGTCTTTCTCTTGTTCATATAGGTGCCCTACGTGTGTCCACGTCTCTCCTCTGCTTCTGGTCTCCTGATGCTATTTTCCAAAGTGTCTACCGTCAACGCCATTTCAGACAGTGGGTACACAGTTAACCACCTAACCAGCCACGATGGTAACCAGCTTTCATCCCTTGTTGGAACCCTATAGCCTGACTCGACCCTCGCTGCAGCGTCGATCCCTAATGAATATGGACACGCGACGCATTTAGACGTATTAACCCCGCACGTGCCGACGTTTATCGAGTTACCGGACCTGGGGTGAATTTAAACAGGCATGTTATACAGACTTAAAGACTAGCTTGGTTTGGAGAGAGAAAAAAATTAAGGGCATCATCCGGTACGCGGCGTTACGTTGTTGATATTGGACGCTGGAGAAATGTGACTTGAATTAGTTTACTTAATGAGTGTGCTTTATATATTTTATTTTACTTTCTGTGTGCACATCAAGAGTAGTCCGAGTGAAGGATATAAAAGGGTACCGAGAATAATGATAATTTTTAATGAGAATTGATACATTAATAACAGTACACGCGCTGCTGGTGACTAACGTAGAAAATCAAGTGCCTAAGAGCAGCGAGCAGAACTGTTACAGCGGTAGCTGAGAGAGATAGAGAGAGAGAGAGAGAGAGAGAGAGAGAGAGAGAGTATAAACGAGAGAGCGAGAGAGGATAGAGAAGCTAAGGAACGTGATAAAGTCGCGTGCGTGACCCGTGCCGGGCAGCCGCGTCCTCTTGGCGTCTCCTGGCATCTCACCTCTTGCCACCTCGAGCGCCACCATCCTTCCCTAGAGTCCTCATCACTTCCATCTCCATATGACGGCGTCTCTCCCTGCCGGCCGCGCCGTGACGCCTTCTCTCCTCCTCTCCTCCTTGCCTTATCCACATCGACCTCGAGGTTCCGTTTCTCACGCGATCTCGCACCCCAAGCACTCCATTAAGAAACCCATCCACGTCCTAGCAGCGGTATCATACCCTGAATTTTTCTATAGGGCTCCCTTGGCACTCTCTTAACCTCTTTCTTGTCTTTCGTCAGATGGACGTGGAAGCGGATCAGAGAAAGAAAAGGGAGCTACGGGAACAAAGAAGTAGAAGGAGGATCTTCAAAAATATATGGACTTCCGTGGGACGTCTCGTGCATACCAGCCATTAATAATACGCATTGATACCGGTACGTAGGACCACGCCGCGGCGTCGGGCGTCGTGCGCCAGGAGCTGTGAGTCATTGAAAAGTCGGCAGGGTCATGACGGAAGATGACTCTCTCGTTGGCATTAACGCGATTGCCACGGCAGCTGCTGTGAGCCTCGTAGGCTTATGCTGACTTTCCTGCCTACTACTCTACCCAGTTGGGATATGAGCTCGCGTAATTCGCACCTGGCGCCATGATTCTATCGCCCACGATTAACCAGCTTTTATATCTCTGTGTAGGTACAGTCATACGGTCTGGCTAACAGCCATCTTCTATTCGTCTCTAAAGTAATGGATACAATCGCTCGATTCATTTTCATTTATTTATTTGTTTGTACAGTCGGAGAAGGTGAACTCGGGTACTCTTTGCGACCGAGGTCATTTTCGAATACGGCAAAGGTCAGAAAAAATGAGTGGAGGCAGCGAAAAAAGATTGCGCAGGAGTTGGCCCTTTCGTGTTGACCAAAGTAATTGCACGGTAACCCTAGTGCCCGTTACGCTCGGTCACTACGCGATCTAACTGCGAGCCACGCTAATGCACTTTTAATTAATTAAATGGGCTGATGGTCTTCCCTCGACGTCTCGCCCTCATCCTCCACATCGCGCACGAGCCACCACCTCGCGTGTTTCCCCTTCTTTTACCTTCCACCTTTTCCCCTGGCGGATGGCCTCACTAGATATACCATAAAGTTACTTAGGTATGGCTGGCCGTAGGATAGCTCACTCTATGTACATACACCTAAGGATGTACGATTAGATAGCTGTGTGAGGTGTAGCTGCATCCTCCTACTTTTTATTCGCCTTATACCTATATTTATAAAGCTACCGTTAAGCGACAAACCGGGCGTCTCCTGCAAAACCGTACGAATCGACATAGCCCTATAGATTGGCTGAGATTCTGACTTGTGATATGTGTCTGAGTGCTAAACTATTACATAGGTGAGCGGTGACGAGGACGAGGATCGGTTTGATTTCATATGTTTCCTTTTTGATTGGGAATAGCGGAATTTCATTAGAGGTCTAACCCGTTTACTAGATTTTATTTTATCTTCTCTATCGATCTGAAGTAGACGCTCGTGGACATGTAAACAGAATCCTACGCAGAATTCGCTATGAGTATTTTAAAATTGTAAGGCTGTAAAGAAAACTTGAAATCTCTATAGAGATTTTAGGGGCTAAACGTATATCTTTAAGAAAATGTTTAGTGGAGTTAGGTAAATTTCGGTTCCAGATGCGAGAACAAAGAATGAAAAGTGACCACGTACCGGGACTAGACTGGGGGTCGTATAAGGACCACCCGAGGGCCCAGTAAGCCCAGCGGGCCCAGCAGGGTATCGGGACTCCCTCGCAGCTCGGCTCCCGTAATTAAACTCCCGACGACATTGATTTAGTTACTCGCGTGCTCTACATGGCCGCTTAGACCGAGAAACGGCCAGGAAGATCCGTCAAAAACCGGTCCGCGCTCCACTTAATGGGTCACGTGCGTAAATTGCCTCGACGAGAGAGTCCGAGAGTCTGAGTCTGACTCGGCGGCGTTAAGCATCCCCTAGTCCTTAACGAACTCCTGCAGAAGTCCTCCGGCAAAGTTTCTCACTGCGTACCCACCTGCCTATCAAATATGAATACGCGTAAGCGACTAGTACAATTGCACCAGCCTATCAGAGTTTATCACTGTCAGACTGTGATGTTTCTACGCTTGCCTCCATGTTTGGGCCAGGTACTTCTTACAATCTGAAGAGCTAAGACGCGATACGGACTCTCCCGCCGCAACTACGTGTATTCGGGAGTTCGAGTGGACGACTTGTTAATTAAATGCTTTATGGCCGCGAGCGTCGCTCGAGTTTTTATATTCAATTAGCCACGGTCTCGGGGTGCTATCTTGGAAAGTGCAGCCGCGGTAGACAGCGAGGCTGTAAGATGCAGGACGATTAGAATGAATGGCCGCCATAAATCAGCTCCCTCGTTGGGTCCTGCCTGTATTCCATGGAGAATCAGAGAGTCGGAGAGAGAATGAGAGAGAGACTGCTATGTTCAAGTCCTCTCTCGGAATCTCGGCTCTCGTCCCTTCTCTCCCTGAACTCCCTTAACACACTGCAGTGCATGGAGACTTCGTCGCCACCACCACCCTCAGCAGGCTCTTTTTTATTTTTCCTCATTTTCTTTCTTTCACCTTTCTTGTCTTTCTATTTCTTTTTCTTCTTTGTCTCTCTCTCTCATCCTACTTTCATTCTTATTTCAGTAGTACTTGCTAAATCTTATCTGCAAAGGACTAGGGACAGCGTCTGCTTTCTTAGGTCGCGAATATCCTGCCAGCACTGTCATTCAGCATTGCCAACCAGGACTACCAACCAGCACTGCGAGTAGCCTCTTGTCCACACTCGTTACGTATTCTTATAAGAAGATCAATTTGAAGCAATCCAGGAAATAGGATTAGCCCGAGCTCTGAGGTACACACTGCTAATTCATTCTGGAAACGATAATCACGAAGAAGAGGTTGACATCGGACACGGAGGATCGGTTCCTTCGAGTCGACATCTACCTCAGAAGTGTCATCTGGGTGTGGATGGACACGTGGACACCTCAAGTATATCAGTCAGACTTGACGCTTATCGTGCAATCGTGATTTTCGCAGGATTTAATCAACACTGGACTACCGATCGATCAGTTTCTAAAATCATTTGAGGCCCTAATGCTGGTTGTGAGTGCGAGAGAGATGGTCTTATCCACTTTTACATGTATACGAGAAAGATAGCCATATTGAAGTCCCGTTTGACGGAAGGTGTCTATCATCAAATTGGCTACGTTATGACTGCTATTAGTTAAGTTTATAACCATTAAATTGCCTTTTCACACTTTTTTAATTAGCCGACATGATCGGTTACTTCTGATAATACAGACATAGCGAAACTCTCCAATTTTACCAGTTCAATATTGCCAATTACTGATGACACCAAAGTACATAATTACGACATTTGCCAAATCTAACTCGTATGTCTGAGCTGGATAGATCTGTATATAGTATGTGTGTGTGTATATATATATATTATACATGTATATAATATATACCCATATCCATACGCTCTTCTCGACGTAATCTCTGTTTGAACGAAGTCTGTTTGTCGATTCCCAATGACTTCAGAGAAGAGAATTTCCTGTTTTACGACGACTGAGTCAATTCTACGACTTCAGTCGCGGTTATAACTATACCCACGACATATGTATATAGTATATGTCTATAGTATATAGATAGATATATGAACATAGACTGTTAACTATTCTCGTTTAGTATACCATACGTTTGCGCAAGTGAGACCGCGAACCAAATAGATAAGAGTCTGTAATCTCGTATGGTCCGACGAATTTAAAAAATTGTCTATCCTGTACCTATGAGTTATGTTCATTATCGAATAAGTATCGTACAAATATTCCACTATCAATTCCCGATGAATTTTAAGCACAAGTAGACCAACCACAAGATACGGCTGTAATGCTAATATCTATCGCGTACGGTATTTAAGCGATTTAACGGTATACAGAGAGTTTCAAATGAGATATTCCCATACAGGTTGAGTCTGTTGGTTCGTGAGTCAGATTCGAGTCATCGATAGAAGCCACAGCGACTATGTTAATTCGCGCTGATGACCCCATCAGAAAACATGCTCAGGATAAACGGCGAACTTTTCATCTC
The DNA here is from genome assembly GCA_031762395.1 of Calameuta pygmaea. NCBI lineage: Eukaryota > Metazoa > Arthropoda > Insecta > Hymenoptera > Cephidae > Calameuta > Calameuta pygmaea. The sequence continues at coordinate 253,778 of JASANN010000599.1, forward strand.
TTTCCTGCCTTCTGGCCAATCCTCATCATAATCAGCCTCATCCTCGTGCTCGTCCACCGTCACCGCCCACGCAAAGTCTTTACCAAATCTTTTATTTGCATTATGATCATCATCGTTACTGTCCTCGTCTCCGTCTTCGGCCTCGACGTCTTCGTCGTACCGTTTCGTCTGAGTGTCCCTTTATCATTCTCCTGACTAATCATCTCTCGATTAGAGACTTGTTAGCCACTCGGACTCTAGTCGAGTACCACTTGAACACGAAGCATCGTTCTCTAGTACTGCCATGACAAGTAGCTGTATATTCAGTAACAGTGACAGTGACAACTCAAGATATTTCCAGTCTTGAATAAAAGGTCAAAAATGTACGGTAGTCAGTGTGAATCATCAAGCTTTAAATATTTTAGCCACCGTTCTTCATCTTCCGATGTTGTACAAGGTATAAAGTCTACGTTTTTTTTTTTAGTGATCAAATGGTCTTTGGTTAAACAAGAGAATCATGGATGCTGACGAGGAGAATAGCCAATGGGGCAGTCAAGACTAGGTGGATGCTCTTACGTTCTGGACCAGGTCGATCTTGGGTGTCGATATCGGATCGAAGGTGAAAGCAGCAGGTAAGCATTGAGCCCTGAAGGAATATGTCTATAGAGGTATAGACTTATAGACATATGGACTACCTACAGGAAGGAGGACAATAAGACAATCAGGGACGGATGGCCAACGAGATAGGAGACGGATTAGTCGGTAGCCGCTGCGGGTTCGTAAGCCCCAATCAGGACTTGGACGCTCTTTGGCTATTTATCACGAGTCACTTCATTCACATCACAACAAACTCCTCTCCGGCACCTCGACACGACTCAACTCATCTCGACTCAACCTGACTCGTCTCGGACCTCGTGGTAAGCCAGCATAAGCTACACCATCGGTCCTTATCCAGACTCTCTCAGCAGGGACCCAACCTGACCCCATAATGCGACTGCTGTAGCTACGCTAAAATCCTATGGATTATTCTCACCAAAGCTGCAACCCGCTACCATACCAAATCCCTTGGAAAACATATCCAATGCAGACAGCAGACAATAACTAAATAAAGGTATCGTCAGGTGCATACATCATCCTTCAGGAGTAAGAGAACTTTGGGTGCACTGGGTTCTATGGAATATTATGGTTTGGGTACAGCAAGTATTGTATGGCTGAACTGACAGTGGATACGCACTGTGAGTACTGGATGGAGCAGTTCGGTAGTCAAGAGAAATAGGATGAGAGGGAGCAGAGGGTTAACCGTGCGCCGGGTTTCAATTCTGAATCTCGACGATATAATTTAAGGATAGCTTGTCGGTCCAGGAGATCTCGTTACTCGTCTCTTCCTCGGTTAATATTAAATAAATCCGAGACTCGATAAGAAACGCCCCGTGCACATTATATGTACACCCTTGTGCTGCTCTGACGACTTACATGACTAACTAGACTAGGCCCAATGAGATTAGCTCAAAGGAGTGTAGGAGGCTGGTCGCAAACTTAAATCAGGTGTAGCCTACATGTATGTGGAGCATGATACTTTTTTCTGGAGTCTGCGCTATACGGGTCACAATGGGTCCCATATTGTCGTTGATTTGTGGCCACTAATTTTCTCTGCGACAGGAACGCCTTCCTCTCCATTAGACCCCATTCTTGAAAAAGTACGCGTGCTATCCACGTTCTTATTTTGTCTCTCTCTCTGGCTCACTCCTTTGATCACCTGGTCCTCTCTCAGTGCCGTGCTACACCTCGATTCTCAGGACGATCTCTTCTCTTGTCTGGATCTTTTTCCGAGATATCATGCGACGCTAAAGGATAGGGTAGAGCAGGGTAGGGTAGGTAGGTATAGGGAGCTCAGCATTGCAGGGATATCTCATAGAAGGAAGAGAGGGACGGAGTGCCCGTAAAGAAATCGAAAGTGATGCCACATTGAGAAAGAGGGCGTGTCGAGCAACAGGGGATATTTCATCTCTGGGTTGTATATTAAAAGTCCATACTTCACTGAAAGATTCAACCCACCGGCGGAGTAGGCGCAATGCCAAGTCACAAGTCAGAAAAAGTCGAGTTCATCCAGGATCCTCTGATTCCTTCAACGTGGAAGGTTATAGATATATTCTGACACCAGGAAGAAGCGGTACGCAGTCATCCCTTGGAAGAATCAACCCTTAGTATCCCGTGGAGTAAAATCACGCCCCTAGCAACATAACCGTTTGACTAATCGCGATACCTGTCGTGGACCACGGGTGTCCCGTAGGATCCCATGGCCATTTTCGAGCTTAAGGAAGAAAAAGAGAACCCACTCGTCTCCATAATCGTCCTAATAGTTCCAGGAACACAGTGGAATAAAGTACAGAGCATATCCCATGGATACCCTAAACGATATTGTAGCTTCTGCCATTTTTTTCTAAGATTTTTCTAATATCAACAAAATTATCATTACTCTTTTTTTTCTTCCAGATCTCTAAGTTACATGCTAACGTACTTAAGGCTCTTCTTATGTGCATGATAGCCATGCTAATGATTGGTATAAGAATACAGTTTAGAGCTCCATTGATAGCAAGAGAAGCAGAAAGGTGCTGGAAATAAATTAGATGGTCAGTCGGACGGGTTCGTGTCTCGTGTCGTAGCCGGTGTTGACGGAAGGCCAGGAAATCTCGGCATCTCCCGTCAATTAACCGGTACAAGGAGCAGAGCAGGCCGCAACCAAGCAACCAAGAACCGAGCAGCCAGCCAGCCAGCCAGCCAGCCAACCAACCAGCCGGGGAAGCACAGACCGTACTGGATCTGGCTGGCTGGTGGACCAGAGCACGAGAGAGGAGACCGGCCAGCCTGGAATGCCGCTACAAATGTCTAGGCGTCCCGCGAAGGTTAACTGCAATTACTGTGCTTATACGAGAGGCCGATTCGCCTGGGAAAAAAAGGGAATAAAAAGGAACCAAAACGAAAAACAAATATAACGATAGGATACCGTCATTCTGGTCTAAAGAGTCTAATAATCAGAATTTGGAAAGTGAAGTAAAACCTTACACTTTGTCATTGACAACATTACGTTTAGCGACTCCCAGTGGTTTACGAATCGTTGTAAATTTTCAGATACCGGAAGATAGTCGTAGGAGAAGAGGAACCCGTTAGACCGTTCACAAACACAATTACCCATGAATTGCCGTAGAGAATGGATAGGTGGACGCCTACTAATTTTTCGGGCTAATAGTGTTAATGCACCGGCAAACAGGAGGCTACCGTGAGAACGCCCCTATACATCTTTCTACCTTTCCAACGACTCACTGATCTGATGATTCTATGCAGTGCCGAAAAAAAAAAAAATACAATTACTAACACACGGCTAATAGATTCCTGAATCCATGCAAGAATTTAATATTAATTTATGTTATTTTTCAGAATCCTCAATTCACGTCCACATGCTCTGCATAACGTGGATTCCAACGAACGAAGAGGAGCTTCCTGAGATACTCGGAAGGCTTTGACAGCGATGAGAGACATGCTGGAGTAGTATCCTGTATCGATGGGCCGCCATCAAGTCCCGAATGTCCTGGAAGATGGTCATCATACTATAGAATGGAGAGAAGACATAAGGTGGAGCAGAAGGTGTTGGTGAACGGTCAGCCCAAGAGACGCACACGTAGCCACATGAGAACCGGCCATAACGGTTGCGTGGAAGTCTGGCTCGCGCCACGTTATGAATGGGCAAGCAGCGTTCTTCGACTCCGTGAATTCTATCGGTTATACTTTGCGCTCCTGCCATCTCCCTTCATCCTCATCATCGACTTCTTATTTCCGTTTCTCTACCACCTCACATTTTTTTTCCTCCAGACTAACCTCGTCTCTCGTTCTCATCCGTTGCTCCTAATTCAGGCTTCCTCTTCCGTTTGGAGTCCTACAAAGAATCTCATTCTCCTTCTCTCCTTAGTCGTCCTATTCTGTCGACTTTGAATCTGCCGCTAACGAATCTCTTGGCAGCGCGTAATATTGCTATGCCATAGGAGAGAGCGAGAGTCAAATTTAAATATCATTTACTTTCCGTTCTACTTTTTACTCTCAGCTCATTTTTTTTTCTTCGTCTTTCTCTCTTCTTTTTACTTCATCCTCTTTCATCTCTCTCCTTGTCTTACCTCGCGAAGGATTGCCGAGCGAGACGCGTTTCACTGAACAATGACGACTCGCCTCCCATCTGGCCAACTTACGTAAGATCGAACAGACAGGTTTGCGCTCCGATTCCGATTTTCGATCGAGCAATCGATTTACCCGTGAATCTAGCTACTTCTCTAATAGGTATTAAAGGCTCGTTATTCTCGTCAGCTATCTTTATCACGTTTATCCTCATTCTCTCTGGCCTCTCTATAGTGGCAAGTACAATTAAGGTTGCCGGTAGGCTTCGGATGATTCTAATACACCCACGTGTAACAAAATGCTCAGGACGCGTCCAGTCTATGACTAGAGAACATCTAATCCGATTCTATCTAATCATCAGAGACAAGCAGACATTACAAGTCAAAGAAAGCGAGCATTGAAGTCTCCAGCTGTAGTCACGCTACTGCTCACCTATATCAGTGCTCAATATACGAGTATGAAGTACCGTACAAAATCAGGGGACCCAATGACTGTCAAGTCTTTTAATTTAATTACTTAATTGAGCAATGAGCATTCCGTCAGCCCGTATAAGGATAGGAGAAAGATTCAAGGGTATATTTCAAGTGTGGGGTAGAGTAGGATGATAATTATCAAAAGAAATAAATAAGGGAGGCGATGTAGGCAGATAGAGCAAGAATAATAGAGTGAGTAAGAGAGAAAGAGAAATACAGAGAGAGACATATATATATATATATATATAGAGAGAGAGAGAGAGAGAGAGAGAGACGACGGAGAGCGCTCACATCACATTCTAGGCTATTCCGCATTCTGTTCCCCCACTTTGGGATTTCCTCACAGCCACTGGCTCACCTCTAGGACTCTCTACGAGTCTAAGAGAGTCGTAGAGTCGATCGGCGCGGTCTCTCCTCGCTCTCTCGCACACGTGCGCCACGAGTAAGAGAGATAAAGAGAGCGAGGGAGAGAGAGAGAGAGAGAGACCGAAGAGCAGAGGAGAGAAGAGAAGCCACGCACACCTACACATGCAATATACTACGCACCGACTTTGCTCTACCGAGGCCCCGTAATATCGCCTTTCCTTTGCCTTGCTTACCTATACCTACCTTACCTACCTTTAACTTTAACTCCATCACCTCTATCTCACTAGGCACTGCCTTCGATATGCCTACAGTGCTTGTCTTCTTTCTTGCCACTTATGCCTATTTCTCATGCTCATTTCTTTTTTATTATTTGACTCAAGAGTGACTTACTTCATTTTGTAATCTATACCTTTATTAACTTAATTGGCTCTATTTTTTCTCTTCGTTATTGACCTTTATTTCTTTTAACCTGTAATTATTATTATTCTTCTTCTTTCAGAGTACAGGACAACATGGGTGGAACGTAGTTGAATTTTTATCGATATGCCCAAGATGTTTGAGCTATCGAATTCTACGTGAGCTTATTATTTATTGTGGTTGGGACAAGATACAGTCAGCCAGCCAGTCTTGGTTAGAGTAGCTCATTGTTTTCTTGATCGAAGGTCCGATCAGGCTGAATGAATAGCGCGTGGGCGGTTCACCTTGCGGTATAATTACTGACATTTTTATTCTCATTTTTATTCTCCTTCCTCCACATCACTTATTCTCGAAAGACCGTCGAATCTCCGCATTGAACCTCCTGCATCTCTTCCAATTGTTCGAAAATACTTTTACTCTTCTCACAAGTTCCTATAATAGAAGGTCACGGTGCTCCTAATCTCCGTTTGTCAGGTCTCTTAGCTCTCCCACGATCCCACGTACCTTATCAATCGTGAACATTATCAGAATTCACGTCTTTTTCACCCGATATCTCCCTCTCTCTCTCTCTCTCTCTCTCTCTCTCTCTCTCTCTCTCTCTCTCTCTCTCTCTCTCTCT
>JASANN010000599.1:259895-289193 GCA_031762395.1 Calameuta pygmaea
TCTCTCTCTCTCTCTCTCTCTCTCTCTCTCTCTCTCTCTCTCTCTCTCTCTCTCTCTCTCTCTCTCTCTCGCTCTCGGAGTCTCTCCTGCCAACGGCGACCTTGGAATTGGCCACGTAAACCGATATCCCCCTGCCAACTTTCGCCGTAACGCAGAACTCAAGAGACTCGATTCGTTCCTCCGACTGCCAACTTTGCAAGTGACAACCTTGAAGTGACAAATCGCACCAGAATAAATAGATTTATCTGCGGCAGTGTGGTAGACGCGAAAGTAGAGAGAAAAAAAAGAATATCGAACGAGATCAATGAAAGTCAAAACTTTCATTTCATCGAATATGAATATTCCTACTAAACTGAATTGTACGCTCTGCTAAAGGAAGTCTCGTCTAGGCGATATTTCCAATGAAAGTACATGCTAGAAGTTTCTCGCTTTTTTTCATTTTTTTTCAGATAACACATTACCCTGACGCAATCCGCACGGATAATCCGTGCAAATAACGAAAAAGACATCCAGCAAATAGTATCCATGTAGGTTGGTATGTACACGTGTCGTATCGAATGTGTCATGTATGCCTATCTACACGAATGCCAGGATCTTAGGACGTATAGGTATATCGATAAGAGAATCGCGCATCGAGAACTTTGGCGATTCGAAATCCTTCTCGTGGTTCTGTAAACAAGGTCGAATCGGTTGAGAGTCTTGGCAAATAAAGACACATTCGTTTACACTTTCAGGTGCAGTTCTCATGGCGTTGATATCGATGCCCTATCTTCCTCGCATATATGTGTGTATATATATACACATATATACATATATGCTATGTAAGTAGTCGAACATATACGCTCTGCTGCAAATTCATGTAAGCATACTTGTACTCATGTGAATATTAATTTTGTACAGGTTTCGAAATGAACAGGATGCAAGATCAAGATTTGGCGGACTGGGAGGATCCAATGACTCCTCGAATGCTGCTGCAGGGAAATACAGTGGGAATAAAACTGTTTGTTAAATTAATAGAGTAAGATTGGCGAATGTGGTGCAAGGAGCAGGACGATTCGATTAGGTCGCGAATAATGAATGTTCTCCGAGTGAGTAAAATGCCATAAGTTTTTCCAGGGGCGAGATTCTCTTTGTTCCATAAGTCGGCAAGGCGCTCAGTCACGTTAGAAAGTCCATGGTATGGCATGGCTCTTGCTTACTTGCTTTACTTGCTTACTTGCTTGCTCGGTCGGTTCGTTCGCTCTCCATCGCGGCGTCGGCGTCGGCGTGTTCGGTTGCACCGCGCGCAGATACCAATCTTGTTTCTTGACCTATATCCGCGCTTGCATCCTTGCGCAACCACTTCGAAAGGCGTCTTCGAAATTCGTATCCGTGTTCGTGGGATTCCTGTAGAATGGACCACCAATAGGAACAGGTGTCTTTGAGGTCTCGGGGCTATGGGACACTTGGAATGTCATGAAAATTTTGAAAAAAATTAAAAATTTCATTCGAACCCTGAACCCGTGAACTATGAGGTACCACGGGATACTGAGACTGATCGGATCGGTATGAGGATAGAAGTCAGAGCAGTTCAATTCTAAGAGGGTATCAAGATTTTCCAAAAGACGTTATGGAGTCTAAGAGTGGTCTCACTTTCGACGAAAGGTCACCGGTAGTAGCAGGGAGGTCATCAAGAGGCAGAAGTCGAGGTGAACATACCTGAGGAAGGTGGGAAGGTGAAAAGAAACTAAGCAAGAGCAGATACGCGAGCGTACGCCGTGAAGAAAGAAAAGGAGAAAGAGAATCCGAGGATGAGTTTTTGCTTGGGCGGAGGCTGCCCACCACAGTTCACTCCTTGGCGCTGCTGCATCGGATCGAGAGTACCGTTACGTTACGCCAGCGTTCTCCGGGATCCCCTTACGGAACCTTACGGAACCACGAGCGCAGGGATAGTCTACCTAGCCCGGACCATGGTACCTGGGGGGCGAACCTTGAGCACGCGCCGGATGACCTCAGCTCACTAACTCATTTCTATTCCCCAGTCTCATTAGCCAGATCGCCTTAATCACTGTTTCCTCATTTTTCAGACCATTAACTGGAATATCCTATGCACACTGGATTTTCAACTGTACTAATCAACTGTGAACTGGTCGTGGATCAGAGGTCCCGATTATCATCTTCACTTACGGAAACACCTGGCTGCTTTTACCTGAAAGGAAATACTGCCAGACGGTCTCTTGGCATGGCACTTATCATATCAAAAATATTACTTCGCATCGCAAGTAAACGGTAACTTCCCTATCACTCCTATCTCTCGGTCCGAGTATTACGAGCGAAAGAGGAGCAAGGAGAATCAAGCACAGGCATAACTATTGTGAAGACCCGGAAAACTCCAGTGAGTCATCATCAGGCATTAAGTACGAGTTTAACACGAGCGTGTATATTCGATTAGAATCAGACACATCCCGCCGTCATGACTTATGACTTATGGTCATTGGAGGTAAAATAAAATTATACAACCCCATAAGAGTGGGCAGTAGAATTGCACATCTGGTGTATAATCGACGTACAATATAGTCCAATTTAAATTCCCATAAAGTATCTCATGAACGATAAGTCTTTAGATCTCTCTCTCTCTTTCTTTCTCTCTCTCTCTCTCGCTCTCTCTCTTTCTGTCAACGAACTCATATACATTTTGCGAACTGTGCTTTTTTCTGCTTTCTCAGATTTCTTTCAATTTTTGTTGTTTTCTATTTCTTTTTTCTTTCATCTTACTACTTTCCTTGATCGTTTTTCTCGGCGGAGGTCCTTAGCCCCATGGAAACGATGCGTCGAGTGCGTGCACGCAGATCGCTGAACAAGCGACTCTTAAGATGCGTACCGACACGCATTCTACGCGTCCCTCGTACTGGCTGGCAGTCGTGTCAGCAACACTCGGCACCGTGATACGCATGTAAATCCCTTCTTCGCGGTACGTACCTACATAGGTATCACGATGCCACTTCTTTGACTGTACTCTAAACTATAGTCCCCTTACTGACTTGTTTCATGTATGTATCTACATAAGGTGGTATACGGTCATGTATGTACATCCATAGCAACATACCTATAGTTCTGTACGATTAGAATGCTAAGCATTAACGTTCTTGTCCCTTTTACAGATCAAACTACAAGGAATCCAGAGTGCATATCGAAACTGTTCCTTGAGAAGCGGAAAACGTAAATACTAGACCGAGGAGACGTTTCAGTAAACCTGATACCACGGTGTAACGAAACGGTTGATGAGGAGGAAAAAAAATCTAATTGAACTTGTGATCCCTCGGTATTAAATCGTGTCTCATCAGTATGTAAGACAAGGTATCACTTCACAGTTATTACAGTAGATACCAATGCTTTACAATCCTCGCGATGCTAGTGGCAATGCTAATGTGTCATACACGCGAGACTTCCGTACGTTGTGACAAAAGATGTTCGTTCTGGTATATTACGTATGCCGCGGGTTTAGCCTGGAGTCTTTCTTGGGGGGTCTGAACTTAGGGTCCCATCCAAGGATTTGTAACAGGTAAATGGGCACTGGATTTTGCATTGGACTCTATGTCAAAGGTATAATACTGAAAATATTATATCAAAGCAATTCCTATCTTTTTCGACAGACCCGAAGAGCTCATTGGCTGGATCATTGCGTTACAGTGTTACACCCACGAGTCCATTTTTCATTGTACCTATCTGCCTCTCTGTCAGTCTAATGGTGCACAGGACACAATGAGCCAGCAGAGTAATTTCCTGTCCGGCAGAGACTCATTAGTCGGAAAGCATTGTGCGTCCCTTTAGTGGTTTTTGATGTGACGCGAGAAAATAAAGCTTTCGGTACCGCCTGGAAGACTCGTGTTACGCGAGCAATTTCATAATTCGCCTGATCGTCACGCTCCCTGAAAACCGGACTCCCTGAACACAGGGCCGGCGCTATGTCCATACTCCAGCTACGATACGCCGTTCAATCTCTTATTACCTACGTGAATTTCGTGGGAAATTCACTGACTGATTCCAATGGAATACACGCAGTTTTAAGTTATCCTTGCCTAAAGCCCACTTTCTTTCCTTTCTATGAATCTGCACTTTGTAGCTCTAGTTGACATCAAAGTTTTCTCTTGACATTTTTTTTTCTCAATTCCAGATGAACCAGCAAGACCGGGCTATACGTTGGTATACAGAATAAACAGGAGATCCTTAAGTGGCCCATTGTCCTAAGTATAAAATGATTAGGTTATTAACTCGATTATATCGTGTTGTAATCAGAGGTGTAATGGGGCTGTCCGTCCTTCTTCTTGAAAGACACACGTGTACTCATTCGTTTTCTACTCATCGTCTGAAGTTCAGTCCACCTATGTGCACAGGGTAGGTCTATTCTTATATACTAAATGCACGGACCGACGATTCCCATTCGGCCAGGTCGCCTGTACTCTTCTTGCTCTCCCGGTGTGTAGTTAATCGGCTGGGAGTGCTCTTGGGGCTTTCACGCTTCGCGACGCGCATCATATCTGTTTCCTGGCGATCGTTCTCCGTGACTACCGAATGCCTGCTTGACCCGTAATTACCGTGTAATGTCGGTGATTCTGCTAATTCCCTCATTCCGAACTGATGAACCGACTCCTTTGACTTTTTATCTCGAGCCATCTTCATAAAATAATGTCTTGCAAGTCTTTACAGATAACTGATGACTGCCTCTGGATATTACCAGAGTGAATTAGGATCATTTAAAATGTCAGAGCTTGAATTGGCAAGTGTTCCAAATGACTCCTCATGAACTACAGAGGACGTAGGGAATAAAAGGGGGTTATGAAAAGGGCCTGAGGATCGGAAGGGTGAAGGGTCAGAGGTTCCTATAAATGGTCGCAGTGCGTAACAGAACGATAACTCTTGGGACTCTCGGCATTAATGGGGTCCTGAGTCTATTTATCGTGGAGGAAGAGGAAGCGGCTGATGGGCAGATAGGTCGACTCGAGCGTTTTGTAACTAATTTCGAGAGTAAATTGTCCGTAACATTGGTTCGGTGTAAGCTTCGGAAAAGGGATCTCCGCTAGCGTCGAGCTCACGGCCGTCGCGATGCGTTCACCACGTCCTGAGCGTCCTGAGTCCCAACAATGTCAAAGTAAAGAGTGGCTATACCATACACACAGCAACCATTACATATTCTATAAGGCATTGCAATTATTTTACCGTCTTCTAACTTGCTCATCATTTACTGCCAGCAGAAGGTATCAACATCGAGATCTGGACTCTATCTACCTCGTGATGGGCTACGCAGCATACACTGCAGAGTAGGCAAACGCGTGCCATTGGCAGCTACCTTCCTTATCACTCTCATGCTGAGGTCCCTCAAGGAAGAGGATACCTACAGTCCTAAGGATTACACGAGTGGAGCCAAAGAGAGTCTGCGAGACTCTCGGATAGAGATAGAGAACGAGAGAGAAAGAGATAAAAAGCAGACACCCACTCGAAGACAAGCAAGAGGACGCACCGAAGTGACTCACTGGTAGCCTCGATGCCAGGGTAATACCAGTCCTGGAAGGATCCCGTGGATCCCGCCGACTACAACCTGAATCCTGGGGACTAGTCCTTCTCAACACACAGTGGATCCTTTCCAATCATATAGCCAGCACCATTCTCATATGTAGAAATACTCACACGTAGTGCGAGCAGCCAACTGAACCGTGGAAACGACTCGTCCGGTATGGGGCCTTTCTGTAACCCGGACACCCTAATCGCAGATTTCCGTCCTAGAGTTCCTATACTCTTCGTATAGCCAGCCGCCCTTACATTCTAGCGTGTCGCTTATTATTCCAATTATTTTCACAGTACCTCCTTAATGTTACACATTATTCTGGCAAATGTCTGAAAAGTCTCAACTGCGTTCATTAAGAATCCTTCTGGAATATCTGTGAAAAATGTGAGTCTCCTTTACTGTTCCAGTACCTCAAGGACCAAGAGAGTCCAGGGTGTATCCTCTTCGGAAATAACCTCTACAAATAACATCATCCAAAGGGAGAGCCGTAGACAGGGTAGAGGACGGGAGGTGGAGGTACGAGGCGCGTGTGCCAGAGGGACGACGGCGTATCAAAGAATATTTACCCTGTCAACATCGTAGCTTTGCCTGGGGACTATGCCGCAACGTAACCAGGGACACGGGGGAGTAGACACGCTTCGAGATAATAGTAATAGCTATTATTACTTTGCCTTATTATTTTACGATCCGACCGCGCTTGATACTTTCTTGGACTGGCCAATGGTCGGTGGCCTATTTTACTTTAAGTCTTATATATCTTTCTACGCGTGCATAGTTTTGGCCTGTTTCTTATGATCGTCTATAGTGCGCATGCATTTACCATTACTGGCCTTTTTCAATGACACCAGAACACGTTGGTTTATTTTATTATACGCGTCTCATTACATTCGTCGAAATAACTTAATGATCCCTCGCGGATCGTAACGCTGTAATTGGGCCCTGCGCATTTGCGTTTCATAAACCTTTTGAAAGTGCGTCTAAAGAGCCCGGATCGATTTCCGGGCCAAAAATAGAAATTACATCATTGCAGACGCTAGCTCGCCATTCTTTTACCTTCGGGCCGGAAAACGACGTTTTAGTCGGTCGATCGGGCATCCACGACATCGGTAGGTACAAGTAATAGAGAGAGCGTTATCACACGTTTCTTGGAGGCTTGAGTGGGCCTGTTTTATAGGAATTTAAGTATCGCTTGAGCTTTTTGATTACATGACTGATCCTTTTTATTGTATTAGCATTGGTCAATGGGATACTAGAAAGACGGAATTTGGCTGAGACGTCTAGAGGTCTTTTTAACCATCTACAGTTTATGGTAGACACATATATGTGACCGGTGCTTACTTAACGCAGAGTGAATCTTGCGAGAGGAAGTAATTGCGCAAATTTTCTCTTATCAGTACACTGATATTGCACGCTATCTAAATAAACGTGCGGGTGAGCGGTCTGACAATCTTAGCAGAGTGAAAATTTACACGGATAGCTAAGCATGCGTTTAATCTTCAGAGAAATTTCGAATTCGTGGAATCGTACAATAAGTTTTTAAGGTTTCTATTAGCCTGGAAGTGGGTTATTATTCAAAGTTTTTATGAGTTGGAACACATCACTGACGTAACCATGAGATACCGTCTGATACGTGAAATCTAAACTTGGCTGAGTGTACCTACTAACGTCACTTTACTTGGACTATCGTTTCTTTACTAGAATCCAATGGGTACCATTTTCTGGCGTAGCTATCATTCCTTGGCTTCAATTTACTCGTTTTACTATACTTGACATTCAAACTACCATATAGGTATTTCCAGGGAAACCCATGTATTATTGTAAACTCCAAAAGAATTCTCCATTCGCGCTGCAAGTAGGTAGTCACTCTTTTCTGAATATTGTGTAAATTTGCATATTTCTTTTTATATGGGGTCGCTGTCTAGTTGCTTCGAAAGTTGGCAATTGGCAGGACCTCGATCGAACGGAAATGAAGATGGGTGAGTAAAGCAGAAAAAAAGCCATTTAAAGCTAGAGAAATAAATGACTTTTGTTTTTACCTGCATCTGCAGCCAGGAATAGTCGATGTAGGTCGTCGTGGTGGCAGTAAGGGATCCGGCGACGGGGGTCGCCGGTGAGATCTGGGGCCAGCCGTCCTGGCCGACGGTGCCGAGGATGGCGAGTCCGTCGGGCTGGCCACGTTCCGGTACTATCTGATCGGCATGATGCTGGTGAGGGTAGTTGGGCTGGATAATCGGTTGTCCTCCAGAGGGTAAGTTTCCGGAATGACTATGAGGATGAGGATGAGGATGAGTCTGAGCCCCCGAGCCGGCACTGGGCAAGCAGCACACGCTCACGTCCATCCGTGGGGGCGGCGAATCGTAAAACCGTTCCTGTTCCGGTTCCGGCTCCGGGTGGCGATCCCAGGCTGACCTCGCGAGGGCACCCGCCCGAGGAACCATCCAAACCTCCTTTGTAACAATTATCCACTCTTGTTCTAGCGGCAACCCCTATCACACGGCAGCAGCCCCGGGCGACAATGACAACCGGCTCTCTGCTCGCGACGCACCTTAGACAAAATCACGAATGGACACGAGGATCAGCCTAGTAGTCACAGGAGCCTCTCCATCGAGGTGGTATCCTCGTCGAGGATGACCCTGTCGAACGGAGGATCCTTTCTGGATAGCATTACTTCACGAATTTTGTAAGTCACTCTTTCTAATCCTAGCATTCACCAATTGAACATATCAACTCGAAAATCCTGACAGACGTCGTGAGGTTCTTTTTCGCGGTAGGTGGTTCTGGAGGAAGGCACATTAACATAGGCGCGTACGCATATGAGGCACATACGTGATGAAATAACAATAACGCGATTAAATTTATTAAGGCACCCACGAGTATTCACTGATCCCTGTACCACGCTTATATCGAACGCTCTTCATATGAACAAAATTTAGCACCAGTTTACCATCACGATTATCCACAAGGAGTTTCCAGATGGTAGAACCATCTTCGAGGAATATACAGCGGTATACCTGGAGCTCGCAGTAACGCCCGCACTATCTCTCTCTTTCTCTCTCTCTCTCTCTCTGCATACATACGTATATATATATTTATATATCTATATATATATATACGTATTTATACCTCTATTTCTGACAACAAGGAGGATAGGCAAGTTTGACGATAGACGTACGAAATAACGGTGCCTGTAGTAGCACTAGCTAGTGTAATTTTCGCGTAGTGAATAGTAGGTAGTAGTATGTCAGATTACAACGTGAGATGTAGTGTCGTGTTGTTATGCCTGTTTTTTTTTAACGGTATGCGCCGCGCCCAGCCAGAGTAACTAGGTACACCCTCGCGTAATTCCTCGATGACTCCCTGACGTTCTCGCCGACGAGGACGACGAGGACGAGGACAAGGACGTGATGCCGATGCTCGCGTAGGTGCGCGTGCGTGCGTGTCGCCAAGGCAACGGTCCCACGGTAACTGGCCCGGCCGAGGCGCACGGACCTCCTCGGATCTCCTGCTCACGCCCCGGGCGCGAGCTATCCGGGCTGCGGCCAGGCGGCCATCAAGAACGCCTTCCCCACCTATATCCATACTGCTTCTCGCTTCCTCTTTACCACACACTCACACACTGTCCTCTTCGGAGCTTACATGATCCTCGTGCTCGTGTCTCTCTCTCTCACTCTCACTCTCTCTCTCTCTCTCTAGTGCTTTTTCTAGTGCTATTATCCGCTCTCCTACAATAAGTCCGACGCGCATTGTCTCACAATCAGAGGAATCGCCTTGCCAATTCGTGGGGGCGACAAACGTCGCGATACTTCCCAACTATCGTAATAGCGACTATATTTCTTATTGTTATTCTATCATATTATAGGATTAACAAATTGGCATTTCATGAAGATGCATCTTACGCACGTGCCGACTGCGGTCAAGCTAAATATGTACTGTTAGGATAGAGAGAAATATTGATGAAATAATGATACTGTCTCATCGACACTGCATCGAGGTGTCAATCATTGATTGGATCGTGAAAAAATTGAAAAATATATTTCTATTTGTATAACCCCTTGGTTTTCGATTTTTCTATTGGCGAAGTAAACATTCGTGGCGCTCCGATATCTCCCTCTTCTCCCCCGGCAATGGATTCCCTTTCTCTTTAGATTGTGAAACTATTTTCTATCGTACGCTTTAACCGCGCAGATTTATTATATGTAATAGGTTACGCAGATTACGACAAAGTGCAAATATTTCACATGACCTGCACCTGCACGACTGGCTTTACCCTCCTCATCGCGCGAACTCCTTCGCCATGTCCCACTCTCATTGATCTGTCTCTTTCTCTCTCGCTACCTCTCTCATAGCCTATCCCTCTCTCTATCATAGATACAGTGACTGCCACCAGAAAGATCTCAGAACCAATGCTCAATCCTATATGAACGTGCTCTCGAGCAATCTGCTTTATTCAAGCCGTTTCTCCTTTCTCGACACCCACCAGACCTTTCCCGCCAGTTGGCAGCCCACACCAGACACCACCATTTCTCTGTTTCAGACAGTAAAGATACAGCAGCAACAGAGGCACCGTAGAAGCCTCTTGTTCCACTGGCAATGTATTCAGGTGCGCGTCGATCCCGATGGTTTATGCGGACTAAGAGTAAGAAAAGGAAATAAGATTAGTAAGCTGATATAACGTGAGGAAAAAATTAATTGTCATTACAGCTATGCGATACGTGGGAGCACATATTTATTTCAAAATGATAATCAGTCAGCATATGAATTCGCCGAAATTTTATTCAGCGCTTACCGAATTCTCTAGCCAGCGGCCAGATAAATTTGCCTAACGAGATGACATTGTCTTGTCAGTGCTGCAGACTGATAGAGGTCGAAATCAAACACCAGAAGTTTGAGTACTGCCAGCAAAGCCTTAACCTCTGATGTGAATGAGAACCTTCCCCGAGGCAACACGTCTCCACCTCTTGCAGCAGCGTGGCTGTGCTTAATAACATTAACATATTCATTAGTATAGTGTACGATAAAAGGAGTAAATACACGTGCCGTGGGGTGAACTTACAAAAAAACGGTGCTCCTACTCTTGTAAGTAAACGGTGAACATTGCTACTGGATACTTTGGGGAAGATCATGTTCCCCTCCATTTATCTAGAACTTGAAGTATGGCGGACTGACGGGCACATTTCATCCCCAGGAGCCCTAAAAGAAAATGGCAGCGTTATTGCACTGTAAACCCAACTCGATCTGGTTCAGCCAATGATGGTACAGCATCCCTAAGTGCTTCATTACGCGAGGATCTGTACCCACGGGGGAGTCCTCGAACGATACAATGGGTTGCATAAGAAATTCTAAGGATTCTAGGGATCTGTATTTCTCCTTGCCAGAAGTATATACATTGGCATCGCATGTAGTTTCTCCAGTGGAAGCTGGCTTGGTAGAGCAAAGAGAGTACCTATACCTGCAGGGTGCGGTCCCTGGTGCTTAGTCCCCACCAGAAGTGCGGAAACAGTACTACTCATGAATGGGAGTGGGTTCCGATTGGTCAGATCTCTTAGCCAATCAGCGCGCGACCGCTATTCTCCCACCGTGAGAGCAGCTACGCGCGAGAAGGACAGTCAAGCGCGAGACGCGTTGCGCGTAAGAAGTGGGAGTAGGACGGTGGCTGAAGCGTGCGCCCAGCAGGCCTCTCATATTGATACACGGAATTTACGGGTATCCCATTATCATGGAGGAAATAAAGGCGGCCTACAACGGAGGCGGAGAAGACGCACGCGTCGCTAGGTCTGACCACTTAAAGTCTCCCGATTTTGCCACTGGGACGTACCCAGTCTGGAAAATAGAATTCTGACGACTGCGAGGAACCCACCAATGCAACCGGCGGGCATATCTTTTAATTATCTTCTTCAGTGAGTCCACTGTCCATCTTCTTCGGAGTCTTCCCTATACAGACTTCACATTACCTTATACGTAGCTTACCTGTATATCGTTTAGTAGGTAACACTAATGATTTTCTGAGCAGTTTCTTGATTAACGCACCCCATTGATTATGCGATTAGATCGGTCAGCGATGCGTGAGGTCCATTCCTTGGGCAAGCAATAAAATCAAGTTCTATATAGATGAATCTCTATTAATATATATTATATATATATATATACATGAAACACGCACGAATAACTTAACTCGTTTGATCAACTAACGGGATTCTTGATCGGGATAACACGCCTTCAATGATACTTCCATAATTATTGAAGAGTAGTTGATATAAGGTCCATAAGCGTGAATGACAAATTGCACTACCTAGGGGATGTAGGCAGCAGGCATATATCGTGGCGTTATACGGATGGTAGGTACACGCAAGTACAATGCATTTGCATCATGCGACTGATTCTCTTAAACGATAAGCTGGCCACTGATGTAAAGCTTGCATCATTCTGCCTCGCGGCAAACATTCCCAATAATAGTGAGGAATATATATTGATGTTCTCAGGGTAACTGAATGTACTGCATATTTTTTTTCCTCTTCTATTGCCCAATGAGAACTTCACCGCCGGTGACAAAATCCTCATTTCCTCGGGATGCTGTCACCTTCTTCACCTTCCTCACCTTGACGTGCCCTGAAAACACACGGTGCTCAGCCTAGCGATTGCCCTGTCATAAAAGCATGCCGGCGTACGTCCCTTCCCTATACTTAACATAACTTAAGCGATAATTGCTCGTATTTGCCCTGGCACATTCCCTGTAATCTGACGTTACGTCGATTTACATTGAACAGTGATTTAGCCCGGGTACATATATGCATCATACGCACTGTATAGACTCTGATTGTTCCTCTTGTTCTCCCGGAGACGCCATTACGCTTGCTGAATCTCGTGATTCGATTGCATGCATTAAAACTGCACATTCTTAACATGAGATCATCCTACGTTTACTCGCATTTCGTAGACTTTCCTGGTGACGCCATCGTGTATCTAGAATACATATCGTATCTTCCATTTTTTTCATACTTACTGTGCTACAAGACACTTTGAAGAACCCGTGTGCCATTGTTTCGCTCACTTTTTTCTCATTCGAGTTTCTACCTTGGGTGGATGATAGAATGTATAGAAATTACTGGGGATCGCTGCTGCCATCTCTTTCAGGTAATCTGACATCTGTTATTTAATGTTAACGTCGATACTATACTTTGTGTCAAAGCTTCTTTACCGACTGCTGGTGAGCATTATGTGTATGCATTTTTGAATGCTCCAATTGACCGTTAGGGTGTACAAAGTCTTATTTTATTCTTGTTTATATTACAGTAAGGATGAGCAAGATTTGAGAGCATCATTTATTTAATAGATTATCATATTAAACATGGCTAATATACAATTAAGTGATGAGAATATGACTGCTCGAAGAAATCCTGGGGTAAGATTATCCTTCATTTATATCTGATTCGTTCTATTTACAATGCAGGTAGATAGTGAAATTTAGAATGTATACGGCGTGCATCGCAGTATGTATGCCGGTACAAACTTCTAGATGGTCAGTGTACATTTGTATTTTTATTTTGTGATAGGATTTAAAGCTGACGGAAGAAGAACTTAAGGTTTTGAAACAATGTAATTATGAGAGCGTTATAAAACGTGGTATTCCTCTTGGATTGATTTTTGGAGCTACTACTTATTATGTTATCAAAAAAGGCTATATCAAAAGCTATGCTACGTACGGTCCAATACCAGGCACTTTTGTTTCTAGTATATTTGGGTATTTCTTAGGCAGAATGACTTATTCAACCATTTGCTTTGATCGACTTATGAACATGCCTAATAGTACGGTTCGCAGAAGACTAGAAGCTCTTCAAGGCCCAGTAGGTATTGAGGGGTATGTGGACTTTTTATACATGTATATACTTATACTATTTTATGTTTTGTTAAAAAAATAATTCTTTTAAGTGATATGTTTGTCTGTTTATAATGGTTTTTTTATTCACTTTTTTGGTTATTTGTTACAGATCTGCTAACGAGAGTGTCTATATGCCTGTGGGTATTGAGAGTGGTAATACTTCTTCTTCTTCTACCGCTATGAATTCTTCACTGGATATTGATATTTATCATTCTCCTAATAATTTTGATGGTTTTGTTGGCAACAGTGAAAATAGTAAGTTTTATTTTATTACCTAGAACAATATGATATATTTATTTTATATACAGTATCTAATTTAAATACTCCCATCGAAAAGATTAATATTTTTTAATAGTTTCTCTAAAATATTGTTTGACTGATAAAGAACAATGTCCACTTTTTCTTTGTTCTTTATTTATATATGAGGGGCAAGTACTGAAAGCATCATAATTTACTAATAAGATATAAATGCTATGAACTAGTAGTAGTAATTTTTTATTGGCAGAACACAGTATAAAAAGTAGGAATTGTTATATGAGGATTCAAGAAGAGGTTGTTTTCTACACTTTTTAATTCATTTACAATGAGAAAATGCATGCTTTATATAATGTTTTTGGTTTTAAAATATGTCAAAGGTGCTCCTAAGATATCGCCGCGTAATTGATAAAGAATCGTTAAATATTCAAAAATTGGATAATCTAAAGTTTTATTCCTAGACTAATCAAATCATAAGATATCGACAAATGTTATTAAAACTAAATTAGTTTTACGCTATCGATCAACTTTTATTTGTGTATTTGGACTAAAAACGTTTAAAAATTTTTAATTATTCTCTCTAATATGCAGGCGATCTGCAGATAAATAAGGAAGTAGATGTTAACGAGAGCATTAGTACTCAATCAGGGTTGTCTTACGAGGAGCGAAGAAAGAAAAACCGGGAGGAATATATTCGCAGTGTAAATCAGAGGTTCGTTTAATGGATCCACATCATATTATTTTTCAAAAACAATCGATCAAATTAACTAGGTAACCAAGAAATTTTATTTACTTTTATATAGATATAGCCGCACGCCTACTCCCCATACGCCAAACGCTTCCATTGAAGAGAGAAATACATACCAGGAGAAGACAAAATATGGCGATGTTTGGGGATGAAAGAAGAGAGGGACAATATTTTTTGCGTATGCTAGGTTACAATGGAATGTGTAAAATGCAAACGTAGTAATAAATAGTGATCTATATGTATGAATTTCAAAACTTTTTGTAGAGAGAATTGCACAAATCTTTGACAATTATATATTATGAATATACGAATGATAATTTACTGTATCCTAGATTACAGCTGTCTTATTGCAGTCGTGCTTTCAAAATCCATTGTCCTTCTACCTGGCATGTCCAGCATTTAACATTTTACATGAACCCTTCGACAAGATACCAGAATATTGTATTCAGGATATATAAGTGGTTAAGAACAATGTCCTGCATGTCCTTGACTTACTAAAATAAACATTGAAGTGCTGTGATCAACGTAAATCTTAGAAATTAATGTAAATAACGACTGTTCACATGACCTGGTCTGAGTTAGTTTTAACAATAAGTAACTATGGCAGTACAGTCCAACATGTTTAGTACCAGTGATGCTGTTACAGTACTGTAGTAGCTGCATGCTGGCGAATAAGGCAGCAGAGAAAGTGAATATCTTCGAGTATCAGAATGACTTAAACGAGATTGGCAACGAAAGAGAAAAGAGCCAAGCATAATTTTAGAGTAACGCACTAATGTACCTTCCTGAATCAAAGTACCGGTATCAGTTATTGGAACGCACGTGGATGCATACATCTTGGGCAACGGTCGTTGTTTGAATAGAGACGTCGTCCACTGGGTGAGATGCTATTGACAGTATATTTTATAGATTTGATTTTCACCACTAACAGATGCACTATTGGTTTACTAATGTTTTATTCATTTTTTCGTTTTAATATTTTGAATGCATTTACGGGGGGTGCAGGACTATTGAAATAAAACAAAACCAATTTTTTCAAATTACTGTTCCTGAAAGCCCCATCTTTCACGCATATTACAAAAAAAAAAAGTTGAAAATTTACGGAAGTGATAGCGTTAATCGTGAGTGCGCAACAGAGTGACAGGCTTTCCGGGCGATATACATACTGTGTGTACGGGCCTGTGCACCTTTTGTGGGAAACTTTAAAACCATTATGTCGAAACAACACTTTTCAACACTGTGGCCAACATTACTCTTGAACGAATAATCATTTTTACTTGTAAATAAATTTGAATTTGTAAAATACCTTTCTCCACTACATAAAACTTCGGCAAGGACATTGCATAAGTTGAAAAATAAATAAAAACAATTGACAACAATTTTTTATCGTAAAAATGAAAAATTAGATATGTATGGAACTTTAAAAATTATCTTCGAAATTCCTCCAATAAGTTTCATCTTGTAGTTTTGAAGATATAAATTACTCATCTCAAAGCATTTTGCTTTCAGATGATTCGTTCACCTGAGATTACGTCCACAGATCGCAGGCTGCGAGCTACGCAGGGCCAATATTCAGTATTAATAATTTTCATAACTTTGAATATATCAAAAACTTTTTTCTTTCAAAACACTCATACAACAACATGTACAATAAACTGTAAAAAGTACCGGTTCGACAATAATTTATTTTCTAAGCAATGGAACCTGACGAAAAAGTCGATTTTTTAAAGTTTCAATAGTCCTGTACCACCTTATTAGCGACCTGGATTTTTCCAAACTGTAGTAATTTTCATTCCGCGTTACGGTCGTTATTGCTACCTTCTCTCTTGATCATAAATGCGTACAAGGTATATCTAGTTATAACTGGTGTTGGAAGAACGACTTTTGAAAAGCCTCGAGCGTCATTTCTCTCACGTCGTGCAAAAATTCAAGGCTACTATTTATGTCCAAATTACTATAATTCAGTTTAATGTTATTCACAGTCATTGTTTGTCAAGTCTGCAGCGCGGTAAATACGTTTAAAAATGTTAAATAAAAACAAATAATTGTAATATTTATTGTCGGGATCATTAAAAGATATTATTTGCACATACGTGCCTGCACCTCTTGGAGATGTGGTTGATAATAAATTATTATCTGAACTAGATAGACTACGCAGAGCAGAAAGGAAACGGTCAGTGACCAGTTAGCAAAGGTGTTTGCTATTTTGGATCGTGTTCCGAGAGCGACGTGCATCTTGGCACCAATCTCTAAATAGTTCCATTAAAACGGGAAATAAAAGAAAATCCATGCTATGATTGTGAACTTTATTTTTAACGTTACGTTACAGCCAGTAGTACGTATACATGAAAGTACGTTAGTATGCATACACGGTATACTCATATCAGCTGCGAGCTGTCTTCAATTATTATAAATATATTGATAATAATTTTTTAAAACGTGGTTCCAATAAAACCTTAGCCGATTATTTGCGTTTTAAAACTAATCGTCTTTCTCCACGTTTTCTTTCCTTTTAACATTGTATCTTCTGTTTCTTTCTTGTTGTCAGTGAATTTCATTTTGCTCTTAACCTTGTAAAGCCAGTATCCTATCGTCCATGACGCACATCTTTTCCTCTTACACTATTGTGTCATTGGGAGTCCGGAACAACAAATGTGCACTTGAAATTCTAAAGGATCAAAATGATTTATGAAAGAAACAAGAATTTTTTGATCGTTCGGTCTGTATAATTTTCTTTGATGAGATCATGAATTAAATTCTTGTTATCTCCGATTCCACATGCATTGAGTAAGCATGGCCATGGGTTTTTGGGACACGTTTATTTGAGTGAACGCATATACACATACATGTCTTACGTAAGATCGCTGATGACACTGTACTCTTTTCTTTTAATTTTTATTCTTCTCTTGGGCAACGACCAATTTCCGCAATATTTTTCTCTGAGATAATATGAGACTGCTAAGATATGTGAAACGAGAAATTAACAAAATTTACTAAAAATAAAGATCGCGACTCGTGCCTTGACGCGCCGGTCTCATCGTGACGGAATCGACTCGAGATGCCCTTTACGTGACTTACAGAGAGGATTTATATCTTGCCAGAACTAAATATAACTACCAATATTATGCAGGTTTGGGTCAACCGATGCCAAACTTGAATTTACCGAACTTTAGTGGGCTAAAACGATCCATTTTATTATAGTCTGTACTACAAAAATAGTATGTATAAAATGCAAGCTTCCTACTTAATCTTACTTAACCATCGCGTTCTTCTTAGATATAAAAAAAATTGGAGCAAGATTATTTGTTCTCTATATCTTAATCAATAATTGTTTGGATCACGATTCCAGTAAATAATCTCAACTTCGTGTATTATTGTTATTATATTACTGATAATCCTTTCGGAAATTGGATCAAATAGTAATTCTATTTGTTTCTTGTTTATTTACCTCGTGATAAAAAGATGTCGGTACGTTCACTACTAGTGATCGAGGAGTCAAAACATTTCATCCTAGAATTCTCACTTTTTATGTCGGCCGAGATAACAAATACTTCACTCCAAGTTTCGCATTATTTATAGACATGCAATTTTCAATAGAGTCAACCAGACAAATAAAAGTGCTAGAAATACCGGCCCTTCGTCGCCCTCAATTTAGCCATTGCAAGTAATATGCATACATATTTTCTCGTTATAGCAAACAATTAAATGCCATAAATCCTACGCGATCGATTAAATAGATCTTAACACGTGACATCTGGGTCAGAGTATCTATAATTGCCATTGTTGAGATGCTTCCTGAGTTACCTTTACTACCTATCAGTATTTTCTATCTATATACCTTAATCTTTCATTATTCCCTTGGTATTCCTTAGAGGCTACCTATCTCTTGCGGACTAAAACAATTATTTATCAGAACCGATAGCCTCTCGAAAACAAAGTTTTATCCAGTGTGTAATAAACGAATTTTGTCTGAATACGTGCAATTAAAAATTTTCCACCACTCCATTTTTTCACTGCACCCATTACTAGCAGCGCATACGTTTAACGGTTTCCTAACCTCTTTTTTCCTTTTTCAGATATAACGGATATAACTAAGGAGAGCATCTCCAAGGGTACCTATGCATTCGTTACTGCCTCTTCAGTTAAACTACGCTTATACGTATATTTCCTTAAGTCGTCGTAGGAAGGGCCTTTTATCTTTAGTTAACCAAGTGTCATAATTGCGTGGGAGAAATTGAAACTACCTTAGGTGTCACATTCTAAACATTAATTTCCTCCTAGAGGTCGAGTTCTTCTCTGTGCTTATTATACTCTACCTTCTTCTCGTAATCCTCCTACTGGTGTCCTCCCCGTGGTCTTATGTGCAATTACATATTTATATCGTTAAAGGGCAGACATGTGCACTTGTATCATCCTCTTTCATACAATGTGAACATTCGTGCGTCTAGGCTAATTCATTTGATCAGCGTACAATCGACCGGTCCATGCACTCAGTGTAGTCGCTCTCGTTCTTCATTCAATGCAACCCATTCAATGTTTGGAGATCAATGACTTTTCTTCATACACACATATATATATATATATATATGTGTGTCATATTGGATTTGCGCCTGTAATATTGATTCGGTAATTTTATATAAAATGCTGCTAATCATCCTTCCTTTTACAAGGTTAAAGAAAATGACGTCTTATACGTTGTATTACGTTCATTTGGTTGCTACTCATTGATCCAACTCAGAAGGTCATTTGCACTTGAGAAATCCACTGTGCCATTGACTCCAATAAGTATAATGAAGGCTAAATTAACGGGAAACTTAATGAGTCATTAGTGGATCTCAATTTGGTCATACTAATTCGACCGTTGCCATACGTTTCGAAGTGTCTGCCGTTATGCTATATTGATACAGTAGTGACATTTTCCTAATATAGAGACCATTGGCTCAGTCTGTTTTAGTTTTTAATATTATTTTCTTTACTATTACTCTGGAGTCAGTCGTTATTGTTTATAATTACATTTGCAAATGAATTTCTTTAGCATCCTGTCATAGATTGCTGCGCATATGGTAATGGAATAAACGATTTGATACATATGTCTAAATGTTAGATTGGTAGGACGTGATAAATCTTATATCAGAACTAATAGAATGTACTACTCGGAGTAATCTTTTAATGCCCAATTAATTTATCGGGCCGTTATCAGTGATATAAACACGATTAATATGATTGATTAAAATTGTACAGCTGTCTCTTTTGGAATGTTTAATTATTTTTTCTGGTATTTTTTGCTTTAAGACCGACGGTGGCTCCTATCTTCGGTCCTCATGGGGTTTCTCCCTCTCTGCATGGGGTACATGGTTATTCTTCGCTTCTTAGGAAATTCTCAGCCACCATGGGGATGATCCCATTCCTTATTTCAACGAGAGTAACGGACCGAACAGCTACAAGGATCAGCGTCATTCCTATTCTTGAGTTTCTTATTTCTATACTGGCAGTTCTGCTGTTCTAAGAACTTATTTCTCCATGTTTTTTGCTATCCACTTGTTACTGTCCCTTTTTTTCTGCATTTTCCTATAGCCTGTTGCCGCATGGACGCATGTAGGCTAGTCGCCGAGACAAGAGTGACTTCAGTCGCAATCAAGCCGTCGAGCGTTGCACGTCGTGTGCGAAATCAGTCCTATTTATACACATGGAAAGGTGACGAAAAAGGATAAGCGGAACATTTCCTGGATTATTAATAAGGTCCGATCACCAGTGTTAGAATTAGCTGTGATAGAGATTTTTTAAGTTAATTATATTGACAGTGCGGTTAATAACGCAACGAAAGTTGCTACACTCCATGGCTACTAGAATTTTGTATATTTTCACTTATGTATATTGCTTCCTCATATCCGCGAATGATCAGTGCACTCATTATTTATCTATATTGATATACATCTGTGAATGTAGTAAGGAGTTCAGGAGAAGTTTTTAGTGGAACTCGGGCAAAGTCAATTATACTTTCCGCGTTATTGTATAAATTATTAACTGGTTTGCCTTGTTTTTAAGCATAATTGAAATGCTTACATGAACATTACTACCTCCCTACCAGTATATGTATATATATATACACACAGAGTGAGAATTGATATATGTATATAGTGATTTCATTGTTAAGGAATCGTGCCAATAATCCTGGTAAGCAGTGCCGTCGTCTCGTCCTAAGATGATCTGCGAGTTTGGGCAATGCGGTTGCAGAAGACTATAAGGACTAGATGCAATGCGTATCAGAGAGCAAATAGGATACATGGGAAAAGAATAAGAGGGAGAGAGAGAAAAAAAGGAAATGAACAGTAACTCGACAGATGACACGTGCTGCACTTTTACTTTGCCAAACGAATAGGATTCGCTCATCGCATAACGGACCACCTAATAAGGTTCTCTTGCATAACGCTGTCCGTCCTTGCTGGTCAAAAAAAAGCTCCGCGTGACTCCATAGGACTGTCGACTCTCAAAAGGAAACCACGCTTAGAGCGCGTGAAGGAAAATATAGGAACATGTAAAAACGAGCGAGGGCTATCATTCTCCCCACGCTTAGAGCGCGTGAAGGAAAATATAGGAACTTATAAAAACGAACGAGGACTATCATTCTCCAAATATCAAATAGTCAATTTTGTTGATCTCTTTATCCTGATAAGACGCTCAAGACTTTTATCTAAACTTTTTGCGTGTCGATAGGAAAATTTTATTTTTGTGTAGTTTAGCACTGTGATTGGCGCCGTGGATCGTATCTATTACAGAGCATAAGTTCGCCAACTTGGCAGCTTCTTTCGAATCATTTTTTTCTTTCTGGTTCCTTAATTCTTCACCATTGACCCTCGGTCGTTTCTAATTGCAGATGGAATTGCATACCAAGCCGAACATGAGTGATCAGGCGAAGAATGCAATGTGCAAAGTGGAGACAGCCTTCAAGGAAACCACAAAAATGGAGTTAGTTATCGATTGTTAATCTGTATTTTTTTTTTTTTGATGCACTAATTTCAGTCTTCATAGATCGTTAGCTTCAATTAACTATTGTCTTCTCTTATTTACGTCATTTTTTCATTACATTCTGACTTTTCACAGCAATCAAAACACTTATGGAGCCTTTCAATCCAAGGATCTTATCGTGGGAATTGAGAAGTCCGAGAACAATGATGCTGGAGATTCGCATCCGACTTCCGATCATCCGACCTCGTGAGTATCTATTAGAATTGAATTGCGTTTGGCTGGTCAGTGAGTTTAATTAATTGTAAATGTCATTTAATGGCAATTCCAATAATTACAAGAATTATTAAGCATTAAGTACGATAAAACATTAAGTGTGAATCCTTCATTCGAGATAACAATCGTACTGACGTTACACACTGGTTTCTGCTTATAGTACAGTATTTAAATAACGGTATAGTGTGACCGGAAAAATGTTCTAAATTAAGAGTTTCTTAATTAAATTTTCAAAGAAATGCTACAGCATGATTTTTATGTGATTAACTCAAGATAAAGCGCTTCTCCGGTAATTTGATAATACACTGCACAGTTTATCTCATTAAATGATTAGAGCCAATTGTTACTTTCGGAGAACTATGCGCGTGGAATATATTTACTGACTGTTAAACCTAAATATAAACATATGATAAAGCTGTTGCTAAAAGTATTATGCGATATTCTAATGCTATTTGGTTTCTGCTCAGTTAATATATGTTATGGCCTAGTGGTGATGTAATATAATTGTCATGTCAAGTGAACAATTCGTCGTTAAGATGTATAGATAAGAAGTAGGTGATGAGCTTCGTGCTTTAACAATTTTACTATTTAACAATTCCCCTCAGCACTAGAAATACCGAAATTTTTTTATAAATATATTTTTGGCTTTAAAAGGGTCAATTGACCTGTCAATGGTACCTTTAGTGTTAAACGAGAATTACTTGATTACTCTGGAATCGACTAATCAACATGATGAATGATGCTTGTTAATGTATTTTCAGGTACCTGGAAACCCTTATGCATTTGTTCAAAGGGAACGTGGGTTCCGGAATATTTGCCCTAGGCGATGCTTTCAAGAATGCTGGTATCATCCTGGGTCCATGCCTCACACTGTGCCTCGGATTTATTTGCGTTCACGCTCAACATATGCTGGTGATTAATCAGTTGGACTTGATTCTAATCTGCCGGAAACTCTTCAATGTATTTAATATCGTGACTGATTGCAGCTTAATTGTAACAAGGAGGTTCGAAGACGCGTCGGTGACTCCTCGACGGTACAACCGGGATTCGCTGGAACCGTAGAGCTGTGCTTTGCAACGGGTCCACTTCCATTTCGCAAATATTCTGTAATTATAAGGTATGCTAAGTGTATAGCAATAATAGGTAACTGATGGTAGTGTCTAAAAAAGAAATCTACTAAGAAGTGGCTATGAGAATATGAATTCTTTGGAGTTGAATGGACACCTACACGATTCCCTCAGTAACACGGATTTCATTTAATTACAGAAAATTGGTTAATGTATTTTTATGTGTTACGCAACTTGGATTTTGCTGCGTTTATTTTGTTTTCATATCGACAAACATGAATCAGGTGAGTCCCATTCGACGACTGAAGGTCAATAGGTAATTCTGGTAATATGTATAATATTAAATTTAGCTGCAACTTCAATTTTATCTTTTTTTTTTTTTTTTAAAAAAAGGTCCTGGGTGTTTACGACATTGACATAAGCGTCGGCGTTCTCATGGCCATCGTTCTGATTCCTATTATGTTGAGTACCTGGATAAGAAACCTCAAGTACCTCGTACCACTGTCGTCCATAGCCAATTTTTTAATCATCGTGGGATACATAGCAACTATGTATATAATGAGTCACGACTTGCCTCCCATCCAGGAACGCGAGTACGTCGCCTCGTGGAACTCCTTGCCGCTGTTCTTCGGAACTGTTATTTATTCTTTTGAGGGTATCACTCTGGTAAGATTCCGTTTGACGTTACTTTTCAAGTACGAGATCTCGATTTGACTTACGGAAATAGAAACATATATTTTAGGTCCTACCTTTGAGAAATGAAATGAAGAAGCCTAAAAACTTTGACAACCCACTTGGTGTACTGAACGTTGGTATGGTGATAGTGGCAATAATGTTTGTGGCAATAGGATTCTTTGCATACCTCAAGTACGGTGATGAGGTCCAAGGCTCCGTGACTCTAAATCTAGGTTCCGCGATGTAAGTATCCGTTTTGTATTATGGATTTCTTAAAAGTCGAAGGAAACTGGCCAGATTAAATAACTGAACATAATTTTTTTGCATATCAAGAATTCCAGGACACGCGGATGGTTTCCTTTCAAGGTTTATTATTTCTCCATTTTGTGTGCTCTTTTTTTCTTTTTTTTTTTCTTCTGTTACAAATGTAATTCCTATAGATCGACCTATTTAAACTACAGCATGTGTTTGCCGCGTGACCCGTATTTTTTTTACCCTTTAATCATTATTACCTGAGTTTGTAATATAAATCTTATCTTATAAGCAGTACTGATATGTACGTGGACTGAAGAGAAATTTTTTGTATTGTTTCAGTTTACCTCAATGCATTAAGATTTGCATATGCATCAGTATACTGTTCACATATGCACTACAGTTTTACATACCAGTGGCTATCATGTGGCCTGGTATAATTAGTCGTTTTGGTCCATTCGCATGGCCCACGGTTACAGAGATGTGCTTCCGGTCTCTTCTCTGTCTCGTCACATGTAAGTATTTGGTATTTTTTCAAATGCCAATTAATATTACGTGTCTTTTGGCGAAAATCTTATTAATGTTATCCTTGTATTTCTGTCTCTACAGTCATCCTGGCGGAAGCAATTCCGCATCTGAGTCTGTTTATCTCGTTGGTGGGTGCCGTGAGTAGTACGGCCCTGGCATTACTGTTTCCACCGATTATAGAGATGGTGGTCTGCTGGCAGAGCGCCACACTCGGTATCTTCACAATTACGAAAGACATACTTATACTACTGATTGGATTGCTTGGTTTCGTTACGGGAACGTATGAGAGTATTACCTCGATTGTCAAGGCTTTTAGTAAAGAATAAAATTTTGTATGTATATAATTATACTGAAATATTTTTCATTTTATTTTTAATAAGATTTCTACCCGTATCTTATAATATTTTTTTTACTCGCTACACATCACCGTCAGTCCATTGTACCTGGGCCAGAGGACTTGTACGTAGTTGCCTGAATTTGAAACGTGGGACGGTCCCTGGGACGTATCGACATTCGAGTTTCCATTAAGGAGTAATTCGGCCCATGCCAATCGTACCTACGATTAAATCAGATTACTCTGAATGATAAGAAGTAGCCTGTAAATATGTCGAAAACACTGTATCATCCGTCTCACCAGTATATTCCTTGAAAATTATAATCCTCTGGAAGGTCACCGTTGAGATAACGACCATTGAGGTTGCTGGTATCGCAGCCATTATACCACCAGGCACCCGTGTGAGACACGGCGCAGTTGCCATCAAGCCAATTGTCATTGTCTACGTCCATTGTTGAGAATTTTTGGCCGGCGTGATAAACCAATGAATCACCTAAAGAATGCCAAGATAGTAAGCCGATTATTCTTCATTGATCTAGTTTATTTAATTTTTTGTCCATTTTTTCTATGCTTCTTCTCTTAAAAACGTCCCACCTGCATTGCCGGTGTATTTGCCAAGAATTTTGAGGGCGTAGCCTTCCTCTTGAGAACCGATAGCGAACGAATCATAACTGGCGTAGACCTGATTTCCCTCGTGATCCTTAAGTTCAATTAGAAGCTCATACAATTTATGTCTTGTGATCGCGTGAATGTGACGTAGTCCTAGCCAGAATTCTCCGAGCAAGTTGCCGAATCCAAGTTTGTACTCTTGCCAGTCCTTGTAAAAGTCAGACGCGCCCTCGTGACGATTTTGCAATACCTGAAAATTAGGTATCCTAGCTGATTAAGTATCTTTGCAATTCTCTTGATCTGGAAATAATAGTGACGAATGAAAATAGTAAATAGCCATTTGCATAATAACGTACAGTCCAACCCCCATCGTTACTTTGCATCTCACAATATACATAAAAGGAATATGTCGAACTGGATGGCCTAATTTTATAAATGCCTGATTCCTTCTGCCCATTCTGGAATATGTCCCAGCAATCTGACCACTGCTTTTCGCCGTTCCTCTCATGCTCAATTGTACAAACGTCTTCCTGACCTCTGGCCAAACTTCTGCTTTCTAGGAGCTTCGTATTCAGCAGCTTAGTTGTCGGTAATTGCTTGGTTTGTGTCAAAATTTCACTGTAACAGGGATATTGTAGAAAAGCTGTTTCTTAAATTAAGTTTGCATTCAGATTCAATAATTTATACCTAGTCGAGTTTGCTATTTTGGATACATTAAGCTTTAGCAAAGAAATCTCGTTTGAGACATCGATAATCGATGAACGTACAACTTGTACAGACATTTGTAGAATTTGAAATTTATTTTGAGTCTCTACCAACACTTCATTCGCTATATACTTCAGATTGGTATTTCCTATTAATTGGAAGAAAGTTGTTATTTTGTTAAATAGTAGTACAGTATAAAAATACTATAAAAACTGTGTTATACCACTACTGATTGTAACAGTTGATCTTAATTGGTCGAAACTTTGTCGAAGGAAAGTTGTGTCTTCTTTAACAGTATCTAAAAGCGATTCAACTTTGCTACTTTGCCAATCTAACTGTTGTACTCTCCTAGAAATTTCGCGTAGTTCACTACGAATATTCTCAGCCCTTTCCTGACTTTGAACTTCCAATTTAGTAAATCTGTACTCGAGAGATTCAAGGTGCTTTGATTGTTGCTCATCCAGAGCAACCAGAGCCGAGAGTCTTTCATTAAGTCTATGAAAAACACCGTCTCTACCGCCAGAAGTACTAAAAATATCCTGAGATTGTTTTTATATCATTAATTTCAGCATGAGTATAACGGACATTGTTTAATTACTATAATTAATTATTTAATTCTACCTCGGACGAACTGAGCGTGACGCTCTCTTGATCCGTAGAACGGGAAACATTAAATAGTTCAAGGAGATTCCGGTTGGTATCCTTTTCTCCCTGAAGATGAGCTCGCTGCCTTCTGTGAAGAGATCTATTGATTGGTTTTTCTAATATCACCACACTCACCAGACTTAAAAACGTTATTAAAATGTTAATAAACGTATTGAAGCGCGCCATTGTCTTTGCCGTATGTTACTTTTTGATGTAGAATTAGTGTGAAGTTTCAACGCGTCATTAACATCCACTCCTCCTACTATCTCCCTGAAATGATGAAGATAACATGCGTCTTTGATTTGTTTTCCACATTGCCAACGAAGATCATTAGTGCCATTAACACGAGAAATCAATAAAATAAATTATAAGCATTATCATTGAGATTGCAATACCAGGAGGGTACAATGGATGTATGGAAGAACAAAAAGGAAATGAGACATGAAAACACTTTGCAAGCTTCTAAAGATATATATTCTTAAAGAGAATTCTGTACATTTTAATTAAGCAAATCTTTCTGAGAAATATCACAATGTTCTATGTCCTGCTCATCTTTTTCACATTCCTTATCGCTTTCTGTCAAATCCGTAGACTGCAATGCGAAACGTTGTTCAATCCTCGTGCACTTTGGGCAATGATGATTCCGTTTGGACCAGCAAACCCTATGATAGACAGTTCCGCATTTTGGGCAAGTAACTGCAGCTGCATTCCATGGATAAATAACTTCATCATTGCCACACAATTCGCAGAGATGTCCACGTGCCTTACACAGAGCACATAATTCTGTTATATGACTAGCCATTGCATCATAGGCAGCTCGAATCTCTTCTATAAGAGTGCCATTTTGTAAGTCAACCAAATCCTTTATAGAATAATTTCCAGAGTTCTCCACAAGATGAGTGCGCAATCCTGAACGCCAGGGTAGACCTTGTGTATTAGCATCTGGGCAGAGCACTAAGTACTGCTTCATCATTTGTAGTTCTTCTCTTAATTTCTGTGACAAAAATAAATTAGGAAAATTAGCTTGAACATTAGTAACGTCATTAAGACTATCTCAGTAATGTATACCTTAACAAGAGACAGGTCAGGTACAAGTGTGAATAATTTAGGATTCAAATGCTCCAGAGGAAGAACAGGTCGTTCTTCTATAAGGAATAGGAGTTGAGCAGCTGCACGACAAACCCTTCGTGGTTCCATATCCCAATTTCTTATTATTCTGGCTGGTATTACAGCCAAAGTATTCCAGTGGCATCGCTGACAGTAATAGAGACCATTGTAATCACAAAGTCTTGGCTCCACCCAATTGGATTCTGTAATTACACAGGACAATTAATTTAATGCTATTTATAGAAATAGATGAGTTAAGATTAATTTGGTCCCACATAGTCTCATTATATACCTGTGTATCTGAAAGGACTGCCAAAGCATGACAGTGATAATCCTTTTGAGAATGCTTGTAAGAGAATTACATTAAGTAGAATGTACAGCATTAAGAAAAGTAATTTTAAAAGAAATCATACACTCTCAAAAGGGATAAGAACTTCAATTAAAACTTACTAAATGTTATTCTTGCATTGCATTCTGCACATTTATAGCCCTGTGCTGATAGACCTTTTTCTGGACAAATATCTCTGGTATATGTATAGCCTCCTGCTTCGCTGGCCACTACATGTACACATATTCGACATATGCTATTTAAGCACTTCCAATGGCAGCAGAATCCACAGTCTACAAGATGATTGTTCTTGCGATCATTCAAACGATTATGGAATTATCGTAATGTGCTTACCGCTACACATATACCAAGACTGTAGCATTGTCCAAATAGCACCACTGCAGTGATCACAATATGTAGGGCCTGTAGTAACAATATGGTGCTTTTGTGGTACCAAATGATGTCCCAGAATCACCTGAGTCTCAAGAAGACTTTCATCAGAGGCTTCCCGAAGTTCTTGAACTCTTAGGCGTAATTCAATCAGCCTACGAACCAACCACTTTCTTTCTTCGGAACATTCCTCACTCTCTAGAACCATTTGCTTACATTTCCTTTCCATTTCCTTTAGATCCTCCTCCGAAGCATCCTGAAATGACAAAAGCATTAAAAATATAATAACGATAAAGGGTGACTGAATAATTACCGCTGATAGTAGTAGTTGTGTTTCAACAGACTTTAAAGTAAAGGGTATTGTTCCTTTACTGTCAGAACTATCATCAGCATCGCCAGTAATATAATCTGACGAAGACGACGGAGTTGAGGCCGTAGTGCCAAAACTATTAGTTCTGACTCTAGTCTCGTAATTCTGATCCTGGAGGTCTGAGCTTATTACCTTGAAATCAGCCATTGTAATAATGAATCAATACTACTGACTGCACTAAAACGACATTTGCACTATCGTTGACTATCACAGTTTTGCCTACAATATGATAAATAAAAGTGTCCGAGATTACTATTTGTAGTAATGTAATATCTTTGACAAGCTCCTCACAACAAATCAAGTCACGCGTTTATTCTGCTGAACTCTTAGAGGACTCTGTCATGCTGATTTATTTCTTCTTGCTCATTCTTGTGTATTCTTGGTTGAAACAGCTGATTACAATCGATGTTTACCTCATTTTACTTAACATTGAAGTTGATTGGAGGCATCGATATATAGCATGGACTACGCGCATACGAAAAATAGTCGGCTGATGGAAAAAGATGTACATATAGAAAGCAGAGATGAGTAGGGAGATGCACAACGTTACAATTTTAGGCGATACCAGAATCATGGCGCTAAATCGTAGCGGCGAGTCTGGATGTAGGATTTTGTGATCATCGCCTCC
>JASANN010000599.1:290739-321751 GCA_031762395.1 Calameuta pygmaea
GATGATCACAAAATCCTACATCCAGACTCGCCGCTACGATTTAGCGCCATGATTCTGGTATCGCCTAAAATCGTAGCGTTGTGCATCTCCCTACTCATCTCTGTAGAAAGATGGAGAAGAGTATAGAAAATGTAGCCAATGGGAACATTAGAAAAGAAGGAGAGCTATTGATCGTCACCTCAGTCCCTCTTTGTCTATTTAAGCGGAATTTTTTAAAGGAATTTGAAGCAGGGATCGCGTAGTCCATGCTATATCAATGATTGGAGGCATTATGGCTTTTTCTCGTTACCGGTACTTTCTGCACTTTTCAAAAAGTTCAGATTCTCATTGGCCAAGTACTTAAAAATATCATCCGGTCTGATCCGGTCGAGTGACCCGATTTATTACCAGCCGTGAGAGTTCCTGAAAAACTCACTCGGTTAGGATAACAATAAACAAATGGTTCATGCCTACATTTTTTGTGGCCCATATGTTTATGCACTTGTAGGAGCTAGAAAGCTTTCCCCGAATTGTTTAGAATATACCTTATTTATGTGTTAATGGGTGACTGGAAATTTCAAAGCATTGAATTCTGATTTGGGGAGAGAAATCGCGAGTCCATTTTAATCCCTCATTTGAACTTGCCGCTTAATTCTAGTGAGATTATTTATCGTTGGGACGCGACATAACAGGAGTTTTCTTAGGGAATGTCACGATTATAGTGTATCATATTGGTATTAAAAACGTACTCCCGCCATATGACCAGTAGAAGACCGGTACGATATTTGTATATGTCTGTATATGTTCCCATGCCGAAGTTACAAGTTTTCATGGATTTATTGGCGATACAGTGTACATAAATAAACGTTTCATTTTGAATTTTATACAATCTTTTTAAGTGAATCAACATGACAGAAGGTACTTATCATTACATTTTTAGTATGGCTGTAGAAATGTATGGTTATATGAATCAGTGTTTAGGTTAACATTTGGCAATTGATATTTTTCAGATAAACTTACCACAGAGGATCTCTGGACTCATTACAAAGAGTTACAGAGTCTTATTACCCGTTACATTACCTCCCCACCAAGTGCTCATGATCCACAGTATCATGAATTTACTGAAACGCTCCAGAAACATAAACAAAATTTTCTTACACTCCTAAAAAATCCGGTATTTGACTTTATGTTATTTACAAAATACTTAAATATAATTGTATCTTTATACCTATAATTTTTTATTTGTTTATCAGGGTAAAAATGCTAGGAGTCGAGAAGAGATTCAGAAAGCTGTTACTGAAGCTATCACACTGCCTGGTTTGGGACACCAAATATTGCCTAAGGAACTTGTGGAAGAGACGATCATTTTATCTGACATGTACAATCTCAATGAGTACATGGTGTTGGATTTATTATGTACAGCCCAAGTTCAAATGCCAAATTATCCGGAGCTTACTAGAGGTCTTACTGCAGTACTATTATACTATGATGGCAGAAAAGCACTCACATCCTCTTTGAGAACTCTTGTTCAGGCAAGAGCAGGGCACAGTTGGATGCTGGATACACCAGTCACTTTAACAAAGCATATTACAGAGTACACTAATAGAATGCAACAGGAAGGTCTTCTGGACAGAGTAGTTAATTTACTTGAAGAAATGGATCCTACGAAGGTATAAAATAATAAGCACTTAGTGATTACACAATTTTGTAATTCTAATGCTCCTTACTCTATATTGTTTATTATATAGGAACAGGATTTACTACAACAAAACAGGGCCCTAGGTGGTGCAAAGCATCATCATATGGTGATGACTCTCTACAATGATACTAGGCAGGATCTTGCTGATATCTTGTATCTGTGGTCTGCACAGTCTTCTCTACCACGTAACATAACATTCCGACTATTGAACCTTCTACAAACTCGACAACCGGAGGCTGAAACTGGCGAGGGTTGTCCTAGCAAAGTTACTATGGCTTTAATAATGGCCATGTTGAATTCCATCAACCTAAGTCCTTTGCATAGTCGAGAAGATGGCGAGGAAATAGTAAGAGCTATGCCTCTCATCGCAGAACAGGATATGCGCGATGAACTTATCCACAAGCTAACTGCAGATAATATCTCCTGGGAGAGTTCTGGACTTCGAGGAGTCATACAGTTTGCTTTGGCTATTGCGATTACTACCCTAAAATCAGCAACGAATCTATGCCAAAATACAAATAAGGATGAGGAGCTATTAACTGAAGCTCTAAACAATAATGCTTTCCAGTTCATGGCTAATGTCATCTTCAAATGCGAGTCTCTTCATTATGAAGAATTCTATTTGCGTTACTTCCACACTCTCATCTCAGACTTCATTCTCCTGATGCCACTGAAAGTTAAAGAACTGCGGCACCGGGTCGACGAATCTATGAGGCAGATACAAGCTTTCCAGCAGCAGAGAATAGATCCTCCTATGAACCTAGACCGTCACTTCGAGTACCTAATGCTCATGGTGGCAGAATTGTACAAACATGATCCACTCAAGTTGAATCTGGCCATGGATTACTGGTGCCAGCACACAGACTCCTCACACGTGCCTACTTCACTGTACTCTGGAAAACTTCCATCTAGACAAGTCGCACTATTTAAGTTCATACGACTTGCCGGCGAAGTCCTTCCACCGGGACTTTACGTG
Organism: Calameuta pygmaea; assembly: GCA_031762395.1. Lineage (NCBI taxonomy): Eukaryota > Metazoa > Arthropoda > Insecta > Hymenoptera > Cephidae > Calameuta > Calameuta pygmaea. The sequence continues at coordinate 293,394 of JASANN010000599.1, forward strand.
CCTTATTTGAAAATGTTAGCATCGCTTGCATCTTCAACACCGGCCGCCAGACAAGCTTTCAATTTTCTCAAACCAAACGGGTCCAGTTCAATGACATTATCGTGGGATCATTTTTTCTCATCATTACATCAATATTATTTTTATTTGAGGCAAGAGTTACCACCGAGCCAGGATACTGTGTATAGACAAAGGAGTCATCCCAAAGGGATAGGACCTGAGGAGGTAAAAAGACTGGAAGCCGTTTTACTAGTAGTGCAGGTTGTTGCAAAACACGATGAAATATCCAGGGTGGCTATATGCGACCATCCTGGATGGAAAGTTTTGCCCTCATTAACTGGCTTGATCTGTTGTGCCATGCCAATTCCACTAAAAGGAGTCCTGGTACAGACTCTAGCTGCCCTTGCTAAATCACTGGAGAGTTCATCGACCGTCTGGCAAAGTCTTGAAGCTGCCCAGATTCTGCCAACGATACCAACGACCAGTAGCTATCAGCCAAGAGGTGTTCAAACAGAATTGGAGGAAATCGAATCCAGGAACGAAGAATACCCCTTGACGAGGGCTATGCTAGAACTTCTAGATGTCCTTACGGATTTTCCAATTCCACGATTACTCGGAGTCGGTCAAAGAAATCCTGGATTTGACCCATATCTTCAATTCATTATAAACTCAGTCTTTTTGAGATTTAATACACGCTGTTATAAGAATCCTGCTGAGAAGTGGGAAGTTTCTAAAGCTTGTTTGAAGATATTTCTAAAACTAATAAACCAATATGAACCAAACGAGGAGGACTTCAGAGGTTGTAAGATAGAACTTCAGGGTGGCGAGTCCACTATGGTTAATCCAACACCAGGTCATCATCTGATGACACAGTTACACTCTAATTCGGAATTGCTCCATGTGATCCTCTACATTCTTGATGAGGGTTGTCATCATTTGGATACGTACGACTCGTTCCCTGGTAAGAAGCATTTGGAGAGTAGTACGTTGCATTGCCTTGAAATTATTGAACGTGCTCTGGCTATGCAGCATAATTACATGGCACAATTGGCTGCGTCAAATTCAGCTACTAAGATTTTAACTGGACTATCACGTCTTCTTATGGGAGTCAATCCCAGAACTGGAAAACCGGATCACATGATAAATATTGCCAAGTATATTTCTTACAACTCGTGGCTTCGGCAGCATGCATACGTAGGAGTTGGCATAATACAAGCTGTCGCAAATGAACCTGGTGCAGATTCTGAATTGCTTTCGACCTTTACCTCTACGTCATCTCTAACCACATCGATACGACATGGTTTTGTTGAGTGTTTGGATGCTGACGATAATTACGAGTACGATGATGATGCTACTGAGGAGCGACAACAAGTTGGTAATTGCAAATTGAGAATACTCTCTTTTATGATGCAAAGCATAACACGGCCACCACCGAACATAGCACATTACCTCTTGGGATTTGACATCAGCAAGGACATTAGGAAAACAGTAATACAACAACCAGGAATGTTGAATTTTCCCCGCACTTGCCTGCACTCCATCCTCGCTATCTTGGAACTCTCCTTGGAACGTGGACGAGATAAGATCACAGAATCTTGCTACTGGTTTCTTCACATCCTTGCGGCAAATAACAAGACTTCTTCATCGGTTCTCCGGTTCCTAAGGACAGCAACCAATCAGGATTTTGTTCAACGCCACTTGTCTAAATTACCATTTCAAGGTCCTAACAGAGCCACTGAATTGACTTGTATGTCCTGGCTACTGAAAATAGCAGCAATAGAATTGCGAGTTGCTGGGGGAAGTTTGCAGAACTCTTTGGTGCAGAGACTAGTAGGTAACTTGGGATTGGAGAGAGATCAGATCGTACCTTCGCAGAAGCTTCTCATGGATCTCTTGCATTACATAGACTTCCAACTGGAATTAGATCCTCCCAAATCTTGGGAGTACTTTGATCCATCTCAAGTTGAAATGGTTCTTGGTCGCTGCAGTGTTCCTGTTACTTTGAGTGTTGGACCGCAGCTCATAGACATTCGTCGACTTCACGCTCTTATTACAGAAGAACTGGCTGTTACTCAGACTAGCGCAACTGCAACGCAACGTAAACTGATGCAGCAGGAACTTCAATCCATATTGGCTTATGCACTTAAGAGGAATCAAACGAAAACGCTGTCATATGCCACAGTAAAATTTGTCGAGGGCTGGTGTCAGGCTACAGAGATTCTTTTCTCCGTAGCTACAAATCAACAGTTACCGCCGTCACAAAGGCAAAATCTCCTGCTGAATTTGTCTCATGATTTACTCCAGAAGATGACATCCTGCGAGGCACTTAACGAAATCAAGACTCTGGTCTCCGGTACTGTTCTTATACTCTTGGTGAATTTACGCAACAGTTTTGCCATGCAATCTGATGATGAATTATTGCCATCCTCTCCATCGAATACGACCATGATGAAAATCATTCTAAGACACATTTTACAATGGATTTTGAATTCTGGAGCATCGTCGCAAACTGTCAGGACTAATCTCTACGGAGCTTTCTTGAACTTCTTGTGTGTGGTGGGACTGGAAAGACCAGAAGCTGGGAATTCTATAGATTCCATGTACGTTACTCAACTAGACAGCACCTTCTACAGGGCGCCAACACTCCAGGAACGTTCTCATCGTTATGCAACAATACAAGTAATAAACAGTTTTGGCGATAAATTGATGGATATTCTGTGCCATAACTGTTCTGGTGGCCACGACGTCTGCAAGATGCTGGCACTCTCTTGCGTAGATAAAATACTTGAATTGGACTGTGACAATTCCTGGGTAATCTATATGTCGAGCAGAGGATACCTCAAACATATGATAGACAGTTTATTGGAATCTGATAATCTGTTGCGCTGTATCTTGCAACCGGAACCGGATACTCTGAGACCATTATATTTATACGAGGCAAAAATGGCAACGCTTTGTAGAATGGCATCGACAAGACTCGGTGCTGAGACTCTTCTTGAGAACAAAGCGCTCTCATGTATCTCTAGCATGTCTGTCTTTGACAAGCATCCCGACGTTCATGTTGGTTTTGAGGCTGGTGACGCTTCCCTGATTCCCTCAGTCGGCCAGCGATATCAACAGATTTTCTTGCCTGCACTTTATATCTGTGATGCTCTACTTACGACCCTTGGCACAGAAAATCAATCATGTGCCATTCAAGTCTGTGGGTTTTTACATAGCCATAGAGACACAGTTGAAATGGCTCTAAGAAATGCTTCACCACGTTCCAACGTTTATTTCCTCAAGGAAGTAGCCTGTCTCACAGGTGTCATCGCAAGGTCTGCTAATATCGGTAAGGAACATCTCTAGATTACAATACATTCCTACTACTTTCTTTAGTTCTTCATAACGTTCAATTTATATCTTCTTCAGATATGTATAAACTCGTGGATGAGGAACTTATAAAGGCGGATTCAAATGTCCACAAAATGGAAGATAGTACAGGGATGAGGGAACTTCGTGCGCATCTCTATAGATTGCAAAAACTGATGCTTTCTTTGTTGCCCAAATTTGAACCACAACCTGCCCCTATAACTTTGGCTCACCAGGAATCCGACGAAGGGGAACAACATTCCTGCTCAATACAGATAGCTGCCAATGTTATGCTTTATGCACGCAATCAAATGGAGCACAGCAGAATGGATCAGAAAATTAGGAATAGCCTATTTGAACCCTATCTGACACCACGGCTTGGAGGTCGAGAAAATAGACCACGTGATACTGGTGGTATTCATCTTGGTGCAGTGGTAGATCAACTAGTGTCTTCAACATCGCTACTGCATTCTGAAATTCCATACATAGACACCCTTATCAAAAACTCAGCTATAGTCAAAGACATGAGCATCATTGATCTCAAAAAGGTATGTCCTCAGTTTATAAAATTTATAGAATATGGAATCTTAACTTTTTTTTATTTGTTAAATATCTCTAGTATTTGACTGAAGAAGAATTGGAACTCGATATGGTAAAGCAACGTTTGATTGTCGAACGCAGATTAGCACGACGAGCAAAGGATAAACGTAGGGATATAAAATACTGTTCATTGATAGTGGAACACAGTCTATACATTCTATGGAGCCATCTAGATTTTTACACAATGCAAGCAGCTTCGAGATACAACAGGCTACAAGGTAAGACTGGAAGTAGTCAAATTCGATTCGATTTTCTGTGAATAAATGAATTCGATTTTGGACAAAAATTTCATCTGTCTTTGTTCTCTGTAGTGTCGGCTGGAGGAATGGATGACAGTATGGGCGAATGGAGAATATCGGGAGAGGTGTTATCGGATTTGAAGCAAGGTCTCGTGTCAATGATGAATGATAGTTTTATCACACAACTACTGGATACTTCTAGCGAATACACTACTACTGAACGCAGTTTTTTGGAGGCGCTAGTGAGACGAATTAAAAGATTGTTACAGTTTATTGTCGTGAAATAATCTCGTTTGCTCAGATAATCATTCGATCCGAAATCATTTGATATTGGATTCAAGTAGACGGTTATTTCAATGCTTATAAATAAATTGTTTCATTCAAAACAGTTGCAGTAGAGTTCCATAGAACATGATAAATTGTTTACTTCTCTTTATTATACATTTATACACTATAAGAATAACTTTTAAGATATCACTGCTTCGTCCCAAGGACCATATATGTTTTCTTTGAATTTCTGCCACCTTATGTACCATAATGGACAGACTATGTGCACAAATATTGTAACGCCCACAAAAACACTACATAAAATAGGTGATATTTCTACAAGTAGGTATGTAGTACCAACTGCAAGGCTTATTGCAATTACTACCTTGTTATCTAGTTGTGATAATAAGAATGGTAATAGTACGAAACACTGTACTGCTACTGTGAGTAGTGAAAATGCATGCAGTGGCGAAGCTAATCTTGAAGCTAACATGAGAGAGCCAAAAATTGAGGATGTTATAGAAAGTGAATCTGAGAGAGATTCTTGGGGAGACCCATACTTGCTGAAAATCAAATGAACAAAGAACATAAATATTGCCATTGCATAAATTGTATCAGTACTCACTGTATCTGTTAATGTTTTCAATACTGGTGACAGAATATAACCAAACGCAACAAATATCAATACAGTTTGTAAGTCTTTTGATAGTCTATCTGACATATCAGGCATATTAACGGTATAAAGGAAATACCCAGCCATTGTGAGAATGCTACTTGACATAAAAATGATGTTTGGTGTAGTCCATTGATTGTTGAGCCATACAAAAACAATTACAAACAGAATAACAATGCTAAGTTGAATTGAAATACTGGCTCCCAAGGTGATAGCTTCCTTAGCAGTAACATTGTTAGGTTTTATATTCTTCCTTAGTTCTTCGAGGAAGGTATAGTCTGTATAATTATCAGGAAGACCATGATTTTCGTAGAGATTTTTTCTCCAGGTAGTTGATTTCATTCTGATGACGTGACCTGTATAAACGTGTTATTTACAAATATTATATATAAAAGCAATTTTTTTAAGAGTGTATACAAAAAATTGTACAGTTTTCTACCAATTAGTGATAACACGTGGCTCTAATCAGAATTTGGTAAAAAAACGCATTTTGTAATCTATAACCTCGCTATTCCAGTTATACTTTAATCAAACGTAGTCTACCTCAACGTAGCAACCGTAAACTTATCTAATACCTTTATTAGTTCTTTATCAGCTGCAATAATTATTTATATTATTATAGTCTGTGATTCATTGAATTTCCTTAATTTTTTCTCTACTATTCTGTCATTTTACGCTTAACCGTTTGACATTTTTCTTGGTATTGGTATTGTTATGGGAAATCGAAACGTATAATTTTTGGCTGACGTTGCCAACTTCTAGTGCATTCAAAACATAAGGAGGTACTTATTTATTGTTTGACATTATTGTCACTAAATTCTTTTACACAGTAGTGAATCTAGTATCTTATGTTTATTATCGAGTCTCAGATTTATAAAATAAATTTGTCTTAAATGACTTAAAGTAATACGGCTTTTTTGATGTTCATACATTCACAGGTTATCTTTGAGTTCTTTATCATTGGACAATGTGTATTGGCAATAATAATCCTACGAAAAAAAAGTTTTATTACCAAATGCATCACATTAATTATAAAATGAGCAAATTATCAATGTTGTAGTTGCTATAACTGGAGGACAGAATGAAAAAGTTCAAGCGAGCACAGGCCCAAAATCAAGCTTCTATAGTGAGGCATCTAGAAGCTAATAATTTGGTAGAATCCTCCAGTGAGGAAGATGATGATGGAAATGAAGAACTCCTTCAGAAAGCAGTTGGCAAGGTTCTGTCTTCGTATCAGTACGAAGGAGGTGATGCTGAAAAAGCACTTTCTTACCTGATAGACACTTTTCAGTCTGGTGGAGCAGTGTGCCTGATTTGCATTTCAACTGTAAAGAAAACAGATGCGGTATGTATTTGAAAAATCCTAATGCTTCAATAAATAACTAATTTAATCTATTTATATGCAGATTTGGAATTGCAGCAAATGTTATTCTTTTATGCATCTGCCTTGCATTCAACATTGGATTCGAGATAGTCTTAATTATAAACATGAGAAGGGCATCACTCCTCTATGGGCTTGGTGAGTATCTTTATTTATCAGTATATTTGTGGTATGCTTATAATAGATTACATTTATTTACCAGTCCAAAATGTCGAATGGAATATCCCGAAGATGAAGTTCCCATGCATTACGAGTGCTTTTGCAGAAAAACAAGGGATCCATCGTATTTACCTTGGTCAATTCCGCATTCTTGTGGAGAAACATGCAGCAAATTATTACAGCCAAAATGTGGTCATCGATGTGTCCTTCTTTGTCATCCTGGACCTTGTCCACCATGCCCAAAGATGATTTCATCAAAGTGTTACTGTGGCAAACAGCCAGCACGACCACGCCGATGCAATGTCAAAGAATGGAGCTGTGGAAGCATTTGTGGCAAGAAACTAAAATGCATTCAACATAATTGTCAAATAGAATGTCATGCCGATGAATGTCCACCTTGTTCAGAAACCATTTTGATTCCCTGTCACTGTGGTAACAAGACGGAGGCTCGAAAATGCAACGAAACTTACTGGACTTGTGATAAACCGTGCGGTAAACGTCTCTCCTGCAATGTACACGTATGTCAAGGTGTTTGTCATCGTCCGGATGACTGTGGAGAATGTCCCACTGAACGAAACAGAAGCTGTCCTTGTGGCAAGACACGGTACATTATTTCTTGCAAGCAGGAACAAGTACCAACATGCGGTGATACTTGCGGAAAACTTCTTGATTGTGGATCGCACTATTGCAATATGCGATGCCATACCGAGCACTGTGGTCAGTGTCTAGAAGTGGTAACGAAGACTTGTCGTTGCGGTGCTTATAAGAAGGAACTAGCCTGCGCTAAGACTTTTCACTGTGACACCAAGTGCAAGCAGATGCGTCTCTGTGGAAGACACCCCTGCAACAAGAAATGCTGCGACTGCCTAATCAAGAACAACTTTAATGCATGTGAGAAAATCTGTGATCGCAATTTGAATTGCAGGAAGCATAAATGTGCAGCTCCTTGTCATAGTGGACCTTGTTATCCATGCCCAAGGACGGATGTGATACAGTGTCGTTGTGGAAATAGTAAGATCACTGTTCCTTGTGGTACTGCAAAGAAGATCAAGCCGCCTAATTGCAATAAACTCTGCAAGATCCCAACGATTTGTCATCACCCAAAAAGGGAGTCGCACAAGTGCCACCAGGGTGCCTGTCCACCGTGTCGCAAAGTTTGTGGACTTACGCATAAGAAATGTGGCCACACATGTCCAGCGATTTGCCATGCGAAAGTCTGGGTCAAGGTCAAAGTCAATGGCGTGACTAGCCAGCCCGCAGGACCCTGGGAAAGACCTCAAGAAAAGATGCAATTGAAGACACTACCGTGTCCGCCGTGCGAAGTTTCTGTGATGGTGACCTGTTTGGGAGGTCATGAGACAAAACCCTGGCCATGTCATATGGCAGGGCCCACTTCTTGTTTAAGACCGTGTGGACAACTGCTGACCTGCACAAATCATCACTGCGAACAACTTTGTCATAAGTTACGATCATCCGGTGATTCTGGGGAAGATGCGGATTGCGAGGATTGCGAACGAGAATGCGCTTTCCCCAGACCTAAGGGTTGCAATCATCCTTGCAAGAAACCATGTCATCCTGCACCTTGTGACAATTGCAAGCAGCTTGTCAAAGTATCTTGCCATTGTGGAATTAACTCACTATACAAACGATGTTTTGAATTGACATCTGCGACTCCAGAACAAAAGAACGAGATGCTCAAATGTGGAAATCAATGTCCTCGAATTGTGAGTAAAATTTTTGGAGATTTGTGATTCTAGACAAACGAAGTTTTCAATTTTAATCAGTGTAAGGTATTAAGTCTACCTTCCTATATTTTCAAATATATTTTCTTTCAGTATCCATGTGGTCATCGTTGCATCGACAATTGCCACCCTGGAGAGTGCCAAGGTGCCAGTGGATGCAATAAAAAAGTGAAACTATACTGCAAGTGTAAGCGAATTAAAAAGGACTTCTCTTGTGCATTAGTGCGGACTAATAAGGCGTTTGTCCATTGCGACAACGTCTGTCAGGAAAAGAAAGAAGAACGCAGAAGAGCCCATGAATTAGAGATGGAGAAAAAACGTAAGGAAGACGAAATTAAAAACCAGAAAGAGATTGAACAGTTTGAAAGAAAATTTATCAAGTCAAAACGAAAGGGAAAAGATAAAATCCCAATGGAAGTCTTAAAGAAGGATGGAAGTGGACGCATGTGGACGAATATTTTCCAGGTAGTCACAGTAATAATATTAGTAGCTGGTCTGACAATATATGCAACAGTAACCGATTAGTGTTTCGTGAACGTTAAGGAATTTTATTTAGTGACCTTTCCTATAATTAAATCATAGTATGATTATTTGTGAATCTTCTTCAGAGTGTATTGTGTAAGCGTCAATGTTCAATGAAATATTAATATTGTATGTGGTTCCTTTTAAAGATTCTCTTTTTTTATCAAAAATATCCGCGGCCCTACTTACTGTTATGCAGTAAATTCCTTGTACTTCTGTAGTAGGGAATATCAGTTTTTCTTGACCTTTTTCATCGTTATAGATTGTCGATCGCTTTTCTCATTAGACAAGAGGAAAGCGTTTGCAAATACACCGAGTGCCACAATACAAATCGTTAAAGTCACTGCAATATACTCGATGCGATTTTTCAATTCAGTTCCACAAGCGGTGTACCAATGAGAATAGGGGTTTGGCGCTTTACCACCTGGTAGACAATCCCATCCAAAGTAGGTTTCATCATTATCTTCTAAACACAAATACTTTCTTTTATAAAGCGTTTGTCCGAGTGCAGATGTAATTGGTACCATTTCGTCGCAAGGTCCAATCTGCTCATGTAATCCAATAGACACTTCTTTGGATGGGTCTCCAATGAGGGCCATAGCTAAAATAATAAGGTATAAACATTAGAAAGACATTTCTGGCATTATTTCATCATGAAAAGATAATTTATCAATAAAGTAATTTATATCCAATTACCCAAGAAAACAGAATAGTACACTATCAAGTATGGGAGAAAGAGATAGTCAGCTCTACTTTTGAAAGTAATGGTTGATCTAGAAGCTCTTTCGCCGCTCCAAGCTAGAACTAGGAAAATAGCGAAGAGCAGAAAGAAACAGACTTCTGTATGGACATTGAAGTTGTCATGAAGTGGATGATAAATTGGTAGAAATAATAAAACTCCACCAGGCATTCCTAATAGCGATGAGAGCACAGTGCATACTGTTTCCTTCAAGAGTCTATTAAAAATATCTTAAGTAAATAGGTTTACACTTACAGTTTATTTAAAAAGAAAAGATTCCTTTCACTTACGATTTGTCAGATGTCCATTTATTTGAACTTTTAGTAATCAATTTTCGAGTAACGTGAAACCAAAATGTAAAACTGGCAGCAAAAGTAGCATGGAAGTAATAGGAATTCCATGGAACATGATAATGTCTATCCCAAATACTTGGATCTGTATCATGCCAGGACCAGTGCAAAAATCTTACTGACATTACATCATATGGAATATCTATTAATACTACTATCAATCCAACAGCAAATGGTTCGCTCCATAATGGTAATTTGAATCTCTTAGCGGTAATTGATGCCGTGTAGAGAAAAACAGAATCTAAGATAAAAGAAATTTTCAGATAAAAAAATGCAAGGAAATTCTTTAATTATAAAAAAAAAAGTGGGACGTACACAGAACTATTATATGAAGTGGAAGACGCCGTCCTAGTAATATTATAGGCGTTTGGGAATGCCAGAAGTTATCAATATCTGGTAAATTGTAACTGATAGCTTCTACTATAAGCCCGTGAAGTATAATACCAATCCAAAGATGCATAAAACGTCCACCATTTTTTGAAGCTGTTCAAATAATATTGGAACATTACATAGGTTTGAAACATACTGTTGCGATATCGTAGAACTGATATTACCGTGTATGAACGTGATAAGACCACCTGTCAGGAATAACACCTGCACGATGATATAAGTTGGTTGTGCTCGCCACATTGATTCCACATTATTGAAATGAATGAACCAGTCCCAGAACTAGAATAAGAAATTGGTAAACAGACAAATTAAAAATCAGAGCGTATAATAATTTTACTTCAAGAAATGTGATTACAGCTTCTGTTACTTACACCTTCGAACTGTAAACTTTCCGCTTCTACTCCAAAGTGTGGCAGACTCTTCAAGTCCATTGTTAAAACTTCGAAAGAGATAAGTTGTTCAATATGTCTTGCCTTTATAATGCAGAAGAAACTGATAATGATTTTATAAAGTGCTGTGCTGCCAGTCTGTATATAGTTTCATTTGCTGGTTTATCTCGTGTTATCAAATACAAAATCCCACACCATTACTGAACTTGCTCTAAGCGTTTTCAATCGTTTTGATAAGCTGCACGAAAATAAGATAGGAATATTATAACGTTCACTGTAAGGCATATGTACTGTAGCATGGCTACACGTATTGGCTGGGATGGTCGAGGTTTGACTCTTTGGTTTCTAAACAATGAATGCAGAGTATGCTATTAATATTTTTATCATTTCAGGGCTTATGATTTTTTGTGAACTTTGTACTGACGTGCAAGAAATAATTTCTAATGGGCTCAATGCTTGAGGACGTGTTCTCATTAGTAACAAACAAGCTGATATATTGCCAGACTCCAATGCACCATCCACAGTGCCTGGCCAGGTTGGTGCATACTCACTGGATGCAAAGAATATCCTGAAAATATTTTTGATCAATGAGCAAAGAATTATTAATTTCGTATCGTACTTCACCTTCCCCAAGGTGCGAACATTGGATTGATATGATAGTTAATCTTGTCAGGCTTTGGAACATTCATTGAGTTTCCTTGGGTTTCTCTGTAGTCTATATAATTTCTTGATTGACTCGATTTAAAACATGCATTCAAAACATCAAATAAGTCTATTGATGCTCTTGAGGTCTGATTCGATTCTGATATAAATCCTGCAATTACTGATTCCCTTTTACTCCATGAACTAGCATCATATGCAATGCGTAACTTTGTCTTTGAATTCCAAGTGGAAATAATATCTCCCGAAAATTGTGTATGCCAAAAAGGAGTTTTATATGTAGCATTAAAAAATATGGTCTTGCTGCACTGGAATAAATTCTGGAATTGTATGAGATTTATTGGTGGCTCTGGTTCAATCTGGATGAGCACACTTTCCTGTGGCGGTACAGCGATTATCACGTGATTACATCTAATAGGGAATGTTTAAATTGTTTTAAATCATTAAAATACAGGAATTTTATATTTGATAATTGCCTATAAGTTCGTATATCAGTTGTTACGTAAACTCTATCGTTGTTAAATTGTATTCTGTTAACTTGTTCTTTGTAATGTGTTTCACCATTCTCATCTGCTATTCTTCTTAGTAACTCTTCGGCTATGCTCGTCATACCGTTCTAAGGATAATTTTATAATTTAAATTTAAAATATATTTTATAGAACATTACAAGTGTTACGTTGATATATTTAAGACAGAAAGGTTTTGCATTCATGTAGTTTAGTTAATAATATTTTAGTTACTTTAACAAAATAACGATGTCCATCACCAAGTACTATTTTCAATCTGGTCAGTAAACCATTTGCTCCATGTAACATTACCAAAACCCATAAAGCAGAAATGTAATGTGTATCGTTAATACCTAAATCACATAAGTAATAATAAGTCTTAAACATTTTCTTGATATAATTATTTTCAGTACCACAAACTAAAGACATGAAAGTTCTGCAAATTGAACGGGATTGTGGTAAAAATACAAGGCGACATATTAATTGATCTATACTGATCCTAGATAGATCTTCAGCTTCCTCATGGGCAGAATAAATTTTAAATTTTGGATCGATGCTATTTGAATTAATCTATAGCCAAAAATAATACAAATTAGTAAATTAAATAATTAATTCTATGATACAGTACCACTTTAAGAAAATAGTGAATTTCTGCAGCAATGTAGGATGGCAATTTATTTTCTAATGGACCATTTTCAGTGAACAACACTTTCTGCTTTTCTTCAATATCAATTTTAAATTCTTTTGGTATATCAAATGTATCCAACATATGAGTGATATTTTTTTGGAGTGAGTGAGCATAGTAAAATTTGCTTTCCGTTTGAGATATAAGCCTTCCTCCGATAGCATCTATTGAAAGAAATATTATGAAGTAGATATTGATTATATGGTTAATAAACTAACTATTTCTCTCAAGAATTAAAACATCTAATCCAACATGTCTCTTTAAAATATTATAAGCGGCACTGAGTCCAGTCAATCCTCCACCAACGACAATAATATCAAAATCATTCTCATCCTCACTGTCAAAAAGATTATCAAAACGAGCCATTATGAACAAAATAAATGAATGAAACTGGTTGGTCAAAGAAGTGACTATCTTCTAGAGAGATATAAATATTCAGTTTTATTAAATTAGAATTGATTCTTCAAGCAAATGGTAATACATTTTTAAGCAAACTGCAACATGTATAAAATCCTACCAAAAATGAGCTGAAAATCAGGGTACCAATATTTAGTACCAATTTTTAAAAGAAGATTGGGGGCGCTAAGGTAGTAACAACGAATAGACGTGTCATTTAGATAGGTTATGGTTAAAAGTGGATGAAAGGCCCGGGTAATTGCGCATGCGTACAAACAGGATCCTCTGATACTAGCGCCTCATATTCACAACTAAAATCCGGAATCCCAAACGGCACGTCCATTTTCGCTGTGTGCCCAGACCTGTATATAAGACTATGTCTTTAGATATATTTTTATTAATATAAAAGTCTCTCACCTTAATCTCAGAAAAGGTGGAAATATGTTGGTTCTATTCGAAACCCCAGCGGGGTACGCTATTTTCAAGGTAAGTTGTCTCTGTTATTAACTTGTTGACAAACATAACGTGAATGCTTCTGAACACGTGTTCGGCACTTTAGAGTATATATTGTATAAAACAAATGTATCCATAAATGAATATAAAGATATTAATATATGTATTTTTCTCTAGCTCCTTGATGAAAATAAATTAAGTAAAACAGATAACCTCTACCATGATTTTGAAACACCAGAAGCTGCTAGCAAAATGTAAGTATTCTCTAAAATGTGTACAATTATACTAAAAACAATTTCACACAATACGTGTGTAATATATCATTTCTATTTTTTGTTTTGTGATACAGCGTCAAGCTTAAACATTTTGAGAAGTTTGCGGATACTACAGAAGCATTGGCAGCTACCACTGCTGCTGTAGAAGGAAAGCTCTGTAAGTCACTGAAGAAGATGCTTAAAAAGCATTGCGCAGAGGTCCAAGAACAATTAGCTGTTGCTGATTCTAAATTGGGAAATGCCATAAAAGATAAATTAAGTCTTTCTTGTGTCAGTAATACAGCTATTCAAGAGTTGATGCGATGTATTCGCAGTCAAATGGACAGCTTGCTTGCTAGTTTTCCTAAGAAGGAAATGACAGCAATGGCCCTTGGTCTGGCTCACAGTCTTTCACGGTACAAACTCAAATTTTCCCCTGACAAAATAGACACTATGATCATACAGGCTGTCTGTCTACTTGACGATCTTGACAAGGAGTTAAATAATTATGTAATGCGTTGCCGTGAGTGGTACGGATGGCATTTTCCAGAGCTCGGTAAACTCATAACCGATAATATCGCATTTGTGAAGACCGTGAAAGTTATTGGAACACGAGAGAATACCTCCAGCTCGGATTTATCAGACATTTTGCCAGAGGAAGTGGAAGAGAAGGTCAAAGAAGCAGCAGAGATTTCAATGGGAACAGAAATCTCTGATGACGATATACTAAATATTCAGCATCTCTGCGATCAGGTAATAGAGATTTCTCAATACAGAACACAACTCTATGACTATCTGAAGACTAGAATGATGGCTATGGCTCCCAACCTGACAGTCCTCGTCGGTGAGTTAGTTGGTGCTAGATTGATATCCCATGCTGGCTCCCTAATAAATCTAGCAAAACACCCGGCATCCACAGTTCAAATCCTCGGAGCTGAGAAAGCTTTATTCCGTGCATTGAAAACGAAACGTGACACTCCAAAATACGGTTTAATTTATCACGCTCAACTTGTTGGACAAGCCTCTACAAAGAATAAAGGAAAAATGTCAAGAATGCTGGCAGCCAAGGCTTCCCTGGCTACGAGAGTAGATGCCCTGGGAGAAGACAGTACATTCGACCTAGGTATTGAACACAAAGCTAAATTAGAGGCAAGATTAAGAGTCCTCGAGGAAGCAAATATACGCAAAATTAGTGGAACAGGCAAAGCTAAGGCAAAGTTTGAAAAATATCACTCGAGCAGTGAATACATGGAGTATCCAGCAGCTGCAGACTCAACACTGCCAACCAAGAGAAAATACTCACAGAGCGAAGACAAGAAGCCATTAATCGAAGAGATTACACCATCTGAAAGCAATGAGGAGGTTCCCAAGAAGAAAAAGAAGAAGAAGGAAACTGGAGAAGAGCAGCCGGAGGCGAAGGTCAAAGAGGAAATTCCTAATACAAGCGAAACAACAACCCCGAAAAAGAAGAAGAAGAAGAAGCATGACACTTCTGTGCAAGAAGCTGAAACATCAGCCAGTGTGAAAGAAGAATTTGAAGTATCGGTGAAGGCTGAACAGGAAGCAGAAGCAGAAGTGAAAGGTAGGAAGACTAAATTGTACATCCATTTTAACCTGCTATCCTAATATCTACATACAAACTACATCAATGATGTCTATTATGTTTCAGTTGAGGGAAAGAAGAAGAAGAAGAAAAAAGAAAAGTCTCAGGAGGAAGTAGAAGAGCAAGTAGTAGAGGAAGCAATTGAAGTACCGGTCAGCGAAAAGAAGAAAAAGAAGAAAAAGAAATCGCAATCTGATGAATGAATACATGATTTTTCCATGAATTTATATCAATTTAAAATATACTATACTATATTTTATATATCATCGGCGGCATATAAGCGCACAACTTTTGGACAGTACCTTGTATAGCTGTTATGATCATTATTATCAGTGGTATTATTATTGTTAGGGCTATAGAGATGAAACCAAGGTGATACTTCAGTTTAGACTACGCTGCTGCTATGTAGTAGTGGAGAAGACATTCCCCACTACGACAAGTCTGCCTATCCCCAATAAAAATGCAGTTGCTGCTGGTATGTAATCTCTATCAAACTATAATGGCGATAAAGTACAAGGAAGCAGAAAATGTAATCATCCGATTGTCAAACGTTTACGATTTACCACTGGCATAGTCTCAAATGAAATAGTCTTGTTTTAATCAGGGAGCCCTAATAATAATAACAATCTCTTCACATAGTGGATCAGAAGACATACAATTTTTGTCAGTTTGCGTTACACACATAAGTCTAACTATATATAGCGTACAGATCTAATGCATCGTGAAATATTGGAGTCTGCCAGTTTTTTCACTCAGTTCTTATATATAGAAATATGTCACAACACAATTTGATGTCGACAAAATCTTTTGCATCGTTATTCTTTTTGTTTCTTATTTTACAAAAATATTAGTTTTGCATTTTTAATGTGATTAAAAAGATGCTAAAAAGAGGAACTTTGCTTAAGAACATACAAAATCTTAATTTCAATAAAATATACAAGGAACTAGGTGCTACGGCAGGGCCTGTAGTGCTTTGACAGGTAAAAAATTACGTACTTTTCGAACATTATTCTCACACTAATAAAATTTGTTAATCCAAATTCGAGTTCATCTATACCTTCTTTACCAAACTAGAAATACAAAAATATCGATATTTTACCTAAATCATAAATAATAGAGAATATCATCACATTGTGTTCACATGGAATATTTATGTGTTAGAGCTGACTGAACATCATCAACATTACCTTTTTTTCTCAACGCGTTTATTACGTGTTTCAAGATTATTTTTTATTATTAAGACAATTCATATTGTCTCCTCATGTGGTCTATGCATGCACCTTAAATAAGGTGTATTTGTCAACTGTTTTAAATCGAGCAATGTATCTATTTTAAGAAAAAAAAAATACTTAACAATACCAAAAAAAAAAATTTAATTCTCCTCACGTATCATCCTTTATATCCTTTTCAATATTTTGAGGCATTACCATGATTTTGTAATGTAATTTATACGGATTTTGCTTATGAATTCAGAAATACTTATGTAACTTTCCAGCACACGTTTTTAATGCTATTGTCAAAAATTGTTACACGCTCAGTAATCTCTTGAAAAATGGATTGAGTTGTATCCAGAAATTAGAAAGTATATTCATCGAGAATTTTTACATCAACAATGACTATCATAAAATAAATGAACGTTCTTTAATCTTATATTATCATGCTAAATGGTATTAAAGAAAAGTAGTGGCACAGCAGAATCAAATATGACTGTATGATTGATTTATTATAATTCTATAATATATTAAGACAGTTGAAATTCATATAAAATGTTTATTGGTAGAACGCATCACGCTACATTATTGAATACGACCATAGATTTATCATACTAAATTTATAGTCTGTCAATCACAACACTCACGCAGACTCGATACGGTGCACTTTATTACGTTACATTAAATAATTTTTTAGGAATCGAAGAGCACTGGGTGCCAAAAAGGAATTAGAAAAAAAAATGAAACAAAAACAATGTATAAAAGATTTACATAATGGGGACATAGCAAAAAGATGTAGCACGGAATAAAAAACGAAAAATTCGCGACTATTCAAGCTCTTCCTTTTATTGTTCCAAAAAACGTCTTATACTTCTTCTTTCACTTTGTTGTTATTATTAATTTTATCACTACTCGACGATTTTACTGAAACCCCTCGTGACGTCACGTGCCAAACCCGTTGGCGTCGCTAACCCGTCACCCGATCATAAATGAATTTCTCTGGTTCAAAAGAAGCGACGTTAAAAAAAAAAGAAATAAAAACAAGATGAGGGCATTTGATTGCAAAAAATATGGAATTGCACAATAGACTAATGTGATTTTACAACGCACCGTTTTTGCTTCCCCTCAAGCACACGATCCGCAGACGCAACATTCTAACCAAAAAAAAAGACTATTCATAATAAATGCACTCACGCCCTCTTAATCATTATATCTCGATATTAATTAATGATAGTGATACGAAACGGTTCGACATGCGTGCAACCCAATTCGGTGTCCACTAGTGTAAAGTAGAAGAGAAGCTGGCATTTTAGAGTAATACATAGTAATTTCTAATGAGACACTCTGTGTATATATATATATATATACACACAAATATTTGTGTGAGATCATAAAACAAAAGAATTTTGATCCCACATAGTAAATTAGACACGCATGTGACTATTATTTTTTTCTTTAGTTCTTAACATATAGTATAGCTCTATGAATCCCCGTTCTTTTGCTGTATCGCCACGCACATTTACCGTATGCACGTATACGGTAAATAATAGATAATTGTAATATATATATATATATTAGTTCTTTATATAAATTAGTAAATTCACTCCATTCGTAATTCGTGGTCGCAGCTTACAATTTGTACAAAAATGACTGACTTTAAGTGGATCCTTAATTTTTAGTGTATCTTTTCTAGTGTATTCTTTTTCTTCATTGTTACCTTGTTTAGCAGATCGTCAAACAAGGCTACGGAGCGACAATCCGAATACATAATATATATATATATGCTCATATATTATTTATAATTTCGACGTTCATTTAACTTTAAGATTTTTTTTGTTTTATTTCACGGTTTGCTCGGTGAAGAATATAGTTTAGACAGCCTTTTTCGTATTTCTCATCCGAACATCTACTTATAAAAGTTTTCTCTCTTATAAAAGGTTCTGACTTGTCAGCCTGCAAAATACCCGAGCAGACATAGCACAGCACTCTACAGAAAAAAAATGGATAGGCTTAAAGTTACAATCATCTTTTTTTCTCTTCCGTACCTTGATATTACTTATTACCTTCCTCGGAATCGCATCTTGACCTTCGTTATCGCAAGAACAAAAACTAAATTCCAACACCCTCAATAATTTTCATTACGCAAGTTCCCGTTTAAGGATATTGACCTATAGTTGATCTACTCCGATGCATAATGTATTGGAGTACGGACGACATATTGCACACAAGGCTCGACAGTAATTGCAGGCCGAACATCTCGCATCTTAATATTAATATTCCCTTTTCTCTTTATGTCTTACACGGCATGTACCTTTATATAGTGATTTACAGGCCGAGGCATATTTTTTTTCTTATGGCTAAGTATATATGCGTATATACATATACTCGCTTTACGCATACAAAGAAACGGAAGTAGAGTTTTTCTCCCAAATTCCCGATTTTTGTGGAGAACAATGCGATATTTGTTATGCGCTCGGAGATATCAATATGTACATTACATAAGACATTAGTTTATTTTTCTTTTCTCTCTGTCTGTTTATCCCTGTAGACGGTTTACCGGATACTGGTAAACAGATTCAGTACGGATTTGTTCTCCTTCTGGCTACGTGCTTTAGAGAAGACGTTCCAGAAGCGTAACGTTTCGTCACCAGCTCCAGTCACTATTGCTTCGCCGTCTGGAGACATTGCTAAGTACAGGACCCGGTAGGAATGTCCAGTTAATTTTGCAACCTGAGTCAGGCTTGGATACTTCCAGACGAGGATCTGATTTTGGGAGTAGCCGTGGGTGCTCACCAATTCCGAACTGTGTTTACTCCAAGCTAGATTACACACCTGAGAGCCTGTATCGACGCACTGCATTGGTTGACCAGTGAGGGTGTTCCAGAATCTTATACAACGGTCTGCAGTACCTCCTCCAGAGGCTAGGAGACCATGATGATGTGGAGACCATGCAATGGCTTTAACAGCTGCCAAATGTTCTGTGTAAGTTTGAACTGGAGACAAAGAGTGGAGATTCCATACATAGAGCCTGTTGTCATTTCCTCCTGAAGCCAGGTACTGATTGTCTGGTGACCATTTCAGGCCACACACTTCCTGCCTGTGAGCTCCTAATCGACGTTCACCAACCACACTTGGAGTCCTCACATCTCTTTGAAGTATCAACCTGTCACGACTACCCGAAGAGAGTACTTCTCCATTCCAGGCAAGTGCACCAACTCTTGCACTATGCCCTTGTAGTTTGCTAACTTGTTTGTTTACAGCAACATCCCAGACTTGTATGTATCCCAAATGAGTACCCACTGCCACCAAGTTCCCTCTTTCATTCCACGCAACAGAGGTAACACTATTTCCATCCGCTGACAAATCACATAATCTGGTTACTTGACTGGTACATGCTGACCATAGGTAGACACAGCTACCTAATCCCACGCTGAGCACATTCTGTGATGACCAATCTACTAAATTGAGATAAAAGTCATCCTGTAGTTCCGGTGCATCCAATACTTTAAAGGGAATTCTAGATATCTTCCTGGTAGCTTTTCTTGGTGAACGAAGTAACTTCTGACTCTTGGCACTCAAAGGAGATAAAGAATAGGGAGAACTTTGATCAAGAAGGGTGCGATCTTTTGTGGGTGTAGTGTACTTGAATAGATTTTTACTGGCTAATGGTGATAGCACTCTACGTTCTTCGCATTGTCCTTTAACGTCTTCTATACTGGCTCCAAGTAGTTCATTCTTTAGTAAACAAGAATATGCTATTCCATCCCGACTACTCTCTCCATTTTCACGAGTTTTCTTAACGACTAGACCACCTCGTCCGCCCTCAGAAATCATGGAAAAAGTGGTCTGCCAGTTGTTCCCCGACCGTGTAGGAATAAACCGATCAAAGCTGTTGTTGCTCATTTTGTTAGGTGAATAATAGGAGGCCGTGATCCCGGGATTAGCAGCCCCCATGCTGTTATTTGAATCGACCTGACCTTCATTATTTGGCTTAAGAAGTCGCTTCTCATATTCGTGATGAAACATTTTCGTCCTCACCGTATCCGTGCTTCCAGTTACGTCCTCGTTGGCTCCAAGTCGTTCTATACTTTTTCAGATCTGCTGTGTCCACCCTAATCCCTTTTCCTCCTTTACAGTCTATACCACTCGCATTCTGGTACTAGTCCTTGGCTCACTCGACGAGCCAAATAAATTCCGGTGTCTGCGTCGCCATTCGATGTCAACTTGAGTCTTTTACTGAATTTTCGAACTAGAGGAACTTTAATTTAATGCCTTCACCATAAACGGCTGGACAGAGAGATTCTTAGATTCGTGAACACCGTGAATGCGTCCCTTTTGGATGCACGAAATTATCGCTGCACTACCGACTATAGTCCTACACCCTTTAACTGCTCCTCCACGTTACTTCTTCGTCCTACTCGCTATGGACAAACCACACTAGAATCTCACCGAGTCGCCACTCATTCAGTACTCCATACACTACATCCTTTTTTACTAGCGTAGCATGTGTGTGAGGCTCAGCGCGTCTAACATTCCCAATCAAATTGTTAAAGCGTAGCAGACTGCATTGTTGCTGTGTCGGGACATGCGTACGCGGTTCTAATTCGTTCTAATTCCAAAGCTAGCTTTAAGCGCGCGCAATATGCGTCTCGCATTATGAACATGCCCTAAGTTACTACGTATTCCGAAATTAGTACGTGTGGCGTATCTATGGACTAAGCATTATATGGCTGATCCCGCTCGCAGGGGTTCCGGGACTCCGTTCGAAACGACAATGTAAGAATCCTGACTGAATCCAATTTGACATGTTCGCGGTTGAGTTATGAAAATTTATTATTTGATTGTCTGCTTGGAAGCGAATGTTTTTCTTGTAAAATAACTGCCTGTAATTACTGTGACTAACTACCCAACATATGTAAGAAAGATTGATGTCCTTTCAATTCATTATTATCACTTCTCTCATGACGCTTGGTATTTTTGTAACATTGATTGGATTATCTTCTTTGCTGTCTTGTTGAAATAAAACGTTTGACGTATATAAAGGGGAGGGTTATGTAGAGCAACTTGATTAAATACTGTACAAGATAAACTTTGTATCACTTTGACTGTTTCCCTTTTGCTGTAAGTTGATACTTTAGTTATACTGTTTTTCTTGAGAAGGCTACCAGGCACAGGGATGTGGCCAAATTACTCTTGAGGAAACGAGCCAAGGGTGTGATGTGTCCACTAGGTAACATCGCCTCATGGCTGACATGCATTATACCTCTATGTCCCGTGACCTGTCCAGTGAATCCGTCTCTACTCTTCGAATATCTGAGGTATACTTTTTAATATTATAACAAAATTATATGTAACTTGTGTCTTGAGAGTGACCTTTTTTTTTTATTGTCACCTGTTGCATGCTATTAAAGTATGGACCCTTGGATTGTCGTGAGAAGTCTTTTCCTAGTGACAGTAGCTCACCAAGTGGACCTTTACTATCTGGGGAGCTGAGCCATGAAAAACCCCACAGGGACAAAAAGGATCACAGGGATAGGTCAAAGGCATACAGAAAATATTCAGAGTTAACTCCACCTGCAGTACAGAGCTGTTACGACAATTATGGGTTTGTTTATAAAATTAACAATGCTTGTCATTTTTTGAGATTTCTTTGCAGATACTAACAAGCTTATTTTGGCAATGAGGTACAGGATGATTCTGGTATTGTTATGTTAATTCTGTTTTACAGAAGTTCAGTGGCGTGTAAATCAAATTCACTACCTGGTAGATGTAACAGCAATTCATCCGCAACGAATTCAACAGTTGCAACGAATATCCAAGCTGAGGATTTGGCAATGCAGCTAACACTCTTGGATCTTGGGGCATTCAGATCCATCAAACCTGAGGAATTGTCCAGTTGTTCCTGGAACAAGAAGAATAAGCTCTTAGTAGCACCAAATGTTGTGTGCTTTACCAGAAGATTCAATCATGTTAGTTTAGAGTTCAAAACCAGTAACTAGCTGGCAATCAGACTTTAAGTCTTAACATTATGTTATATTCCAGGTAAGTTTTTGGACAGTTCAAGAAATTCTTAACGCTCCAACGGCAAAGCAACGGGCAGAGATTCTAGCACACTTTATACGTATCGCCAAGAAACTCTATGACTTGAATAATCTTCACTCGCTGTTTGCTGTAATATCTGGTATGCAGAGTGCTTCAATATACAGGTAAACATTTGAGACTACGTTTTCTCAAGTCGTACTTACTCTATTACTAAAAAAAATTATACATCCCCTGCCGTTACTCGGAATTATTTCAGGCTTAACAAGACGTGGTCATGTTTATCAAGAAAGGACAAGGCTTCTTTTGACAAGCTGGCCGAGGTGTTCAGTGACAAAAACAATTGGATGAATTTACGAGAGCACATGGACTCTCTGAAGCTGCCCTGCATTCCCTACCTGGGCTTATTCCTCACTGACCTTGTATACATCGACATGGCTCCCCCTGTTAATAAGGTAATAAATAAAGTTACACTTTTTATGATTATCCTTATCACATTAATCATTTACTTCAGAATAATGACAATCACCAAAGGACCTTAAAGATGAATAGCGTTCTCACTAGAGTAGCGATGTTCCAAACAAGCGAGTACCCCGGTATAGTTCCTCTGCCGGATGTTCAGCGATATCTGAACAGTGTACGATATATTGAAGAACTTCAGAAGTTCCTCGAGGATGATCATTTTAAGTAAGTATCAATATACATGAAACATACATGAATTTACTGATTATGTACAATTTTGCTTTTATCTGTGCAGATTGTCCATGAAACTGGAACCAAACTCTCCAGTAGCATCTTCGAGTAGTAGCAAGGAATCCGTTGGCGACGTCGCTTCTGGTGTAGCAGCACTGTCGTTGTCTCCAGCCAGAGGATGTGCAGGATCCTTAAGGCTGCATGCAGCATCTGCTGCCAACAAATTCGTGCCAAGTCATCGAAAGTGTAGAAGTCTCGGTACAAAGTGAGTGATAAATCTCATAATTGCACTTTTCCAGATATTTCTCGTTTGATCTTTGTCCCGGGCGTAGGCTCATTATACAAACCTATGGGATCTTTGGCGTCTAATTCATTATGCCTTAACAATTAGAACTCTCTTCATAATTGATTTGTCAGGTTTCGTAGCACAAGCCTTCCACGCAACTTCCATAAACAAGGAGGCAGAATTGGATCTAGCTTGGCAGCGACTGGGTGAGTCCCAGGGCCGTGCGTAGGATCGTATATTGTGATGATTGCTGCGTTGAATTCAGTTGTGAATTCTCATCGTTTCTTAATTGTTTTGTTATATTATCATTATTATATTTATTATTTTACTATGTCATGACTCTGTTTGCGTACCTATAAAATTACCAGACGCGGTAATTGCATGGAAATATCATTTTTTTTTTCTCTATTGGCTCTTTGTTCTTTCTTTGTTTATGCACATCTTCCTTGCAGCCTGCCATTCTTAATTTAAATACTAAATTAATTTCAAATTCCTACGTTCTTTTACTTTCTACTTAATGCAAGTGACATAGCGATTATGCGGATATTCAGAGTCACTGACATGAGAGAAAGAGCACTGAAAGTGCAGGAAGTGAAACGAGGAATTCTAAATAACCTAAAAATTTCAGTAATGCTTTCCTCATTTCTCTTTATTTTAGTTAGATAGTTAGTAATTAATTGATGATCCTGTCTTGGCATTTTTGTTCAATGCATTTTATTCCTTAGACGAATATAATCATTACGCGATATTATTTTTACCAGTTTCACCAGTGGATATATATATAGAGCAACTGTTCTTGTCCTTGAATATTTATATTCTGCTCGGTGAATAGGTCAAAAATAATTTTTGTTATAGCTATAGAGACACCATTGCCAACAGCATGCACGAGTACGTTCCTTAGGACAAGTCTTCGAGCTGTACGAAAAGAGCCAATCACACAATCCTGTAATAATGTTTCAGCATTTTTGGTAAGGCGAGCAATGCAGTTCCCCAGGAGTCAAGTCAGTTGACATTGCGTCACCTGCTGGACGATTCTGTTCTGGAGGAGCCACACTTGGCCCCTCAAATTGTCGACCTCGATGAACACTCACCAGGATCTCCAGCAGATACCTTGGATGACGATTGCAGCTTGTTGTCCAGAACAAGTACCCTAACTATATCACCTTGTGAGCTCACTGAGGGAGCCCTGGAACCCCGTTGTGGCTTACAAGGATCTTTAAGACGTAAGGTTATTCTCCGCGACGGTAGAAAACCAGCCGTTTCAACATGGCAGCGTTACTGGGTGCAACTTTGGGCCTCTTCCATCGTCTATTTCTCTTCCAAATGTTTCAAGGGGTAAGAAACATTACGCAAGTCATTCGATAAAGCCTCTCCTGCAGCATTTTAACTAAATTACTAAATTCTCGTTTCTACATCATTCGTTTCTGTTCCATTAGTAGCGACCGGTCAGACTTCAAACGTGAACCGTACAAAATGGTTTCCATCCTTGGCTGGATCGTCGAGCCACATGACAGTTCCTTGCATCCGGACACGTTTATCCTAACAGATCCAAACAAAGGTAAGAATTCTGATAATACAGTAGCCATGCATTATCGCAAGTGTGATGCCCAGTTGCGCGCTGACCAAATTGGACACAAATATCAATTTCTGCCTCCTGAGCGATATTCCATCAGTAATTCAACGATATTGTAAGTTATCTCTATCTGAGAGAACCTTTCAAATATTTAATGCTCTCTTCAATCGGTATACTTATCCACTAACCTACCCAGTCTCCAAAATTTGAACATTCTACCCTATCCTAACCTTACCTAACCAAACCTAGCGTAAACTCATGTTAAATCATATACAATATGATGTAATAAGGCATCTTTCCTAATTAATTCTATTCTATCTATTTAAAAGTGGGCAGAATCTGCAGTAAAAAGTCATTTGTGTCCAATTAGTTTTTGCACCAATGGGTCCAGCTGATTTCACAACAGGTGAATTCATTAATTAACACTTTGCATTGGACAATTCTATCTAGGAAACGTTTACAAGTTTCGTGCTGGAAGTAACGAATTGGCTGAACAGTGGATAAAAGAATTGCGAGCGACTGTCAGAGGCGCAACTGATAGAAAACCAATACCTGCTAATCTAATGTCATTCGAATAAATGATATTCGAATCCATAAGAAAAGAACAATTGACGATCTAAGCAAGATAGGCGTTTGCTGTTATCGCTGCCTGCCGTCTTCCTTGCACAGGAATCGAATATCATTGGAGAATTTTCCCGTATTTCCTGCACCTACGTCACACATCTGTGCTCTCTAGTAGTGAAGTAATATTCTGTGTATAGAGTGACTCGCGAATCCTCTGCGTTCATTGGTGTTGTCACTTTTTTTACACGCATCACAACAGACATAGATCATCGTTTTAAGTAAGTCACAATTATATCTAATAACGATGATAATAATAACTCAATTATATTTTTCGTATAAGCTCTTATATGCTATCGCTCATTATTCAGAAACTTAGAGAATCCAACGCCTAAAAGAATATATTATGTATAACATTCTTTCTCGAAGGCTTCTCTCCATTGTGAATTTCACACTTTCTTTGTTCCTCTTTCTTTTCAATTATCTGTGTTTTCTTTTGTATGATACTCGTGGTAAGCATTTAGATCGTGTTTGGGCTGCGATCTCACCGGTTCATCCATTTGTTTAAAATGGCTCTAGCATTTGAGAATAAATTCTTTTTTATTTCTTTTTATCGTTTCACAGTTGTTCATACGAAGAAATTTTGATTGCGCTTAGCGTTGATTTGGCATCTCATCGTTAAAATTCGTGCAATAATCGTTAATGCTTAATTGTTACTTTAATTCGTTCTTACAAAAACGAAAAGTGAAGCCCCATTCTTATAGACTGGTTAGAACGAAAAGTCGAATCGCTTAAGAAAACCAATTAAAATCTCTGTCAACTTGCTAACACAAAGTAGTTGTGCAGAATCGTC
This sequence comes from Calameuta pygmaea, assembly GCA_031762395.1. Classification (NCBI taxonomy): domain Eukaryota; kingdom Metazoa; phylum Arthropoda; class Insecta; order Hymenoptera; family Cephidae; genus Calameuta; species Calameuta pygmaea. The sequence goes on from JASANN010000599.1 coordinate 319,966, forward strand.
CCTGATTGGGATACGATGTCACTTCTTCCTATATTTATTTTTAACAGATAACTAACTTCCTGCCAGAATCGTACTGTCCACTAGTAGCCCTGTAATCCTATACACATCACTGGTAAGTGAACTGAATAGTAAGGAGGTCGCCTTGAAAAAGAAATTCATGGTATTTTTTAATAACGATATTGTACAGACGACTGACTATGATGATGATGATGCTAATGATGATAATGATGAATAATGATGACCGCGATCAAAGTACCTAGAATATATAATATAAATATAAAGGTTATCACGTAGAGGAGGATTCGGGTTAACTATTAATTATATAAATTTTAATATACATATACTGTAAGCTACAACTCGCAACGCAATACAGATAGCAGTGCTCGAAAGTTATTAAAAGCGTTATAATAATTATAATAATAATTAAGCCATGCGTCGCAATCTCATATCATTGGTAATGCTATTTAAAGATTTTGGCGTACAGTTAATGTCTCTGTATACACGAGGAACATATCTCTAATGAGGATGGGAGGAAACGAAGAAAGAAAAGAAAAATGCAGGAGGTTATTATACAAAAATATATATAAAAGGAAATGACGTCAGAAATGTTTAACTATACGCAATTTCTTCAAAAATCGAGTCATTTGAGTCCTTAGGCTGTTGCTTATCATTCGCTTCTTTTTAATTTCTCATTGACAGCAGTTGTATTATACAGTCAAATATTCTCAATGACTGCCCTTCTCCCATCTATTAATCATACGTTTGGGTATACTACCTGTTATAATAATGAAACACGCCGGGCACAATGTTGTATTCTATTTGATAAATGCACTTAACAAAACTTTAGTACAGTTTGTAACATGCGAGCATCATTCCTCATTATTGCAATGATTCCATTGAATGATCACTCCATCATTGGCTCCTTGTTCATTATGTCAATAACAGAGACCATCTTGTATAACAGATTGATATCATTTCTATCCCTGATGAATCTCATAGCGGAATCTCTCTAGTACAAGGACATTCTCTTTTAATACACTGTGAATAATTGTGAATAATCTTGAACAACCATGGGGAGTATAGCATGTGTCTCGATTACACGTTTATATAGTCTTTTACACTTTTAACTACTATTCAAAAATTCTTCTACACTCTTGAACTTTCACGTAGGTTCGTAATAAAATGTTACTTTAATTGAGAGCTGATCATCTTTTGCATATTTTACTTTGTAATTTGTCTATTGATGCAAGGAACCTCTTCGTTGTTGTTGTTGATTATATATATATATATCTTTTCCAATTTTGTTTCTCTTATCTTCTTTTGGAAATTATTGTCCTGTGTTAATTCATGTTAATGAGAACAAAGAACAATGAACAAAAAAAAGTAAAAAACAGCAAAACAAAGACTGACCGATTGAGCGAGCGATCGTTTGACGATAAGAATTATTGTGAAATTAATGTAACGCGTGGATTGTTTACAGCAGTGTTAACGTTGCGTATCGACAACAAACGACTGAAAGCTTCATTATCTCTAGAAATGTATCTTGAGCATCTCATTGTTATTAATCAAAAAGCGACAGAGAAGTCGTGGCAATGATGTGGACGCACAAAAAAGTCAGTATGGAAAAAGTAACACAGATTGTATGAATGAGGAAGGAAATTGAATTGATGTTTTATGTTTGTATCACGGAAATGTATTTTTCTTTTCTTTTCTTTTCTCTCTCTCTCTCTCTCTCTCTCTCTCTCTCTCTCTCTCTCTCTCTCTCTCTCTCTCTCTCTCTCTCTCT
>JASANN010000599.1:321851-381897 GCA_031762395.1 Calameuta pygmaea
TCTCTCTCTCTCTCTCTCTCTCTCTCTCTCTCTCTCTCTCTCTCTCTCTCTCTCTCTCTCTCTCTCTCTCTGCCACTTTCTTTTTCTTCTTATCTTGCGCGTCTCAAGATGGGTTGTTTAATACTTTTCTGGTTTATCTAATGGCTTTATTTTATCTGTCTATTTCTTTTTGTTTCAATTCAATGTTAGAATTGAACGATGATCTTTGTATCGCATGGTCTCATTTCTTTCTTTTTCTAGTAGACATCACATTCTCATACAATGCTCTCTGTCTCACTTTCTCGCTCTCTTAAGCTCGTTTGTAATTAATGTAATATGTATTTACACACAAAACGGTCTGTCGTCCGTTATACATAATATATGATGTATTTTAATGCAAACAACGCGAGACATTTGTATCTCTTTATTTTGTAAGCGAGGAGAACAAAACGTAGAACGAAGAGTCAGCTAAAGGCTCTAACATCTTCCGATTCTACATGTATGAATAGTTATCTTACGATTGGAGTGAGATGATCATGATTAATTAACAGTTATACCACACTCGATTAAGTCCTACTGTTAGTTAGTATCGAGTTATACGTACAAGTATGTATGTAAGTAAGCCACAAGAAGACTATTTCTTTTAAATGTTTTATTTTTATTCTTTTTTTTTATTCACTCTCTCTCTTTCGCACATTCTCTTTTTCTCTTTCGTTCACTCTTTCCCACGAATTTCCATTCATCTCACTTTCCAATTTGATCGGACTCCCTCGTCGTGTAGATGAATATATTTGTATGTTGTAATTATACCTAACATCGGAATACTGATATAATTTGTATTTATTGTCTGTAGTTGACAGTTACATCTGCACTTCCACTACTTGATGCTTGCAAATATTTTTTTGAGTACAATTAGACGTAGCTATTGATTTTATGATCATTGTCCTTAGAAGGGACAGCAGAGATTACCAATGTCCTCAATGCTGATGCACATGTAATTGTTAGAGCATACGAAACGTTCCAGAATCAAGGTGAGGATTTTCTCATTGTCAAGTGAAAATTTAGTCTGCACCATGCTGTATAGATTTGTAGTGAAGTTCTGAGGGACATCAAGATTCTGAAAAGATAAAACAAGAATGAAGATTCTGGATCAGCGTTAAACTGCGGATAGGAAATCAAAAAACAAATCCGCTAAGCTCTCGGGGGTGTTAGCAACGTGCAATTTTTAAAGATAACGACCAAGTCCAATCCTTCAGTAATCCTGTCGTTAATTCCTGTCATAAATTGTGACTGCAATGACTTTTGGATTTGATTTTTTTGCTCTTAATGCTTCTCAGAGTCAGATAGTCGTGATATCGATAATTTTTCAATCTCAGTAACATTTAATTCCAGTAACAAGCTACTGATAGTGATTATTATTAATCACTAAGTTTTGTACTTTTTGTTCTGTCTTGGTAAATGACATTATAATTCTATTAGTGATTTTTTAGGAATTATAAAAAGATTAATATTATACCGCTATAAGTTGACGGTGATTTTATTCATTTATATATGAATATTGTATCAAATTACCTGAAACTTCTCAATGAGCTTATTGTCAATGTCAAGGGCATCCGGAAACTCAAAGTCGTCATAGAAATGTCCAGAATAGGTATTACTCTGAGTATAACCACGGCCGAGTTCAAAGGTGATGAAATCTGGTTTCTCTGGAGAGAAAAAATATTCAAATAAATAATTAAGTAACAGTTATTGTTTTTCTAATTAATTTCATAAGGGTTCGGATTTACCACACTCTGGCAAAGATTGAATAAATTCCTGTCCAGGTTTTGAGTGCTCTTCAGCCAATAAAGAATTGCCCATTATTAGACAGAGAAATGCAATCACAATTGCAGCCGTACAATGCATCGCTGTTTTCGTTGTATTATTATATTCTGAAAATTATTAAATCACGTTTAATCGATGCACCGAAAATTTTAATCGAACAATTAAGGTTTTAGCTCGCACAAAACAGATTCCTTTGAAACTTATCACAGTGATTCAAACCCACCTGACAGACTACAATAAAACGTAGAAGATCCAATAGTGTACGTAATGCACTTTGGTTCAGTTCGATGAGTCGATAGCGAATGTGTCCTACTGTGATTGTGTCGGCTGCTTTTAATCCCGGTATCATGGTACGTGATTGATCGCAGATCTTCGTAAATGCGCAAAGCCACCATTTAGCAGCTAATGGTTAAATCCATTTTGTGATAATAGGAGGCTCTTCAACAAGAATAAAAGAAGAATACAGTAAAAAAGGTATGGAAGTATAAAATCCACGGATAAAAGATACAACTCACGTATTATTGCTCCAGCTTATCTAATTTTTCTTTATTTGATCTTTCGAATACGTTTTATAGATCATTAATTATTTTTCTTCTCGCATTATAGATCCCACCTTACGCTCTCCAGTGATCCACACTGTTCAGGAGTATTGCCGTGACCCATCCTCTGCTCGCCCACGTGTTTGCTAATAATTAAAAGAACCCTTCACGAAATAGGATAAAATTAATCCCAAGTGAATTTACATTATACTCACTGAATCTCGGATGTATGTCTGTTGCTGGAGAATGCCAAGAACCGAGGGACCTATGCGCCGCAGAATAATTAAAGCGCGTCCCTGAATAACCAGGATGACCTAAATAAATCAGTGGAGAAGATCGTGCATGTGTGTTGTAATATAATAACAAACCTCAGCTGAAGGGATGTTTCTACGGGGTCAGAGGGATGGCGGCTCATGACGTACAGTATCCTTTGGGTAGCTCTGTTTTAATCCTTAACGAGTGTATGAGATATCGTGGGTAACTTCTCCTAGCTGGGGAGCATTCATCTCTCTCTACGTAAATTTGACAGCGTGCCTACCATCCTCACCTGGCTATCCTTTGTATTTTAACCATGTGAAGATATAAGTTTTCTCGATTAACTTATGCAAGCAACAAAATTCGGGTATTTAAAACATCAGCTTTAATCGTAGATTCTTTAAAGTTTTTAATAATATTATATGATTTTGTTTGTCAGCTGGGCATATTATATAATTCTTGTAAACTCTTATTTATGCACTTTTTCATATTTTAATTGACGCTCTTATCAATAATAAATTCCTAAGATAAATGTTTATCGTACAAGAAAATTTTAATGCCCTTGTTTCAGCTATTTAAAATCTATTCGATCACCATGTACTTTGTACAATCGTAGACTGGAAAAGGTAAATAAACTGGATATCTTGTGGGATATATTACGGTAGCAAGGGTGTCTTGGACACCCACGGATCGACTTTACCAGTTGAAATGGTATGTATATTATATATATTCTATATAGCAGATTGCACGGTACAAACTACACGGCATGTCCAGTCTAATTATATTTAATTCGCGCTACTATTTTTCAATTCCATGTATAAATTGCGTGTCAAACCGTTCGAATAGTTTCACGGGATTTCCAAAAGATGGCGCCATATGCATTGTCTAAGAGGCGTTGGTCAAGTGGCAAATTTTCGAACTACATCCATCATATGATTCTAAATTGCTGTATCACTGCCTACAAATATACTCGCGCTATTATTGTATGCTGTTAATAGTCAACCGAAGTTATAGAGATTACAGGAAGATGGCGCTGCAATAGATATCCGTGACGCGTGGCAAAGTATCAACAAAGGTAAATAATATTGTTGGTAACTTTCAATGTTTCGAGGAAGGTGAAGAAGATGGTGCTACATAAAATTCCGCGAACTCTTCCATGCTCTACTTCGTTCAGAATGGCGACAGAATCGATGAACCAGTTGTATGTTCCTTGCAATTGCACTGTAGTCAACTAAAGTATTGAAAAGGCTTAAATTGTCAGCATACCTGTTATCGATATCAAGTATAAACTATTTGTCGTTCTACTTTGTAATCTACAAGTCTATGCACGGTATTTCGTATACATTAACACTGTACGAGAGTCACGAGAAAGACTCGTTTATTTCAAACCAAGTGTAATATACGCTATACCTATGCAGGAAGCATGTGAGCTATATGGTATCTATCTATCTATGAATCTATCAATATATCCAGAGACCGAGATTGTTTTATCTCTTTTCATTGCACAGGAATCTCAAGTTCTGTCCCAATTGATGTGCCACTGGGATACTGACAGGGTATGGCTATCCTCGTACGAGGTCGTAGCCCAATCGAAGTTCCATGGCTGCCAGTAAGACTGAGGACGGTTACTATAGGAACCCATTGCAAACACTTCTATTAAAGATCCCGCAGCACTCGAGGTTTGCAGGCAACCGGTCAGGAAGTAAGGTAGCTAGGCCGATAGAAACTTCTAAGTAGTAGCGAGGCATGTAGGTGTACGCAGAGTTGCCCTCCGAAATGGAATGACATGCATATATGTAAGAATCACATATTCGCACACAACTACAATAACGCATACTATGCAGTAAAGAGTATAGTGAAAAGTTGATAAGAGCTAATAAAAATCGAAGCAACTTTCCTGTATAATATTATGTTACAGTAAATTTAATAGAAATATACTGTACATGAATGTGAATCAAATGTGAAAAAATCCTTAGAATCAATGAGCTAAGAAACTAATGAATTTCTTTAAGCAAATGGATATTTATCTAGTCATTTTTATTCTGATGACACTTCCAATAAATTATTTTCTGTGATATGAATGACCAACATTATGTTCCCTTAAGTACTACAGAGTCATGTTTCAAATTGGACATTTCAGAATTCTAATATTTTTATTTTCCTATATCTCTGCCTTTTTAAACGATGTCATTCAAGTTTTTTATTTTTTATTTGTTTTTTAAAGCTCCATCTTGTTCTCCAGGACGGACACGATATCTTGTCTCCCACGCACCCTGCACACGCAAACTTCACTTCACCCCTGGCACACTTGTACTCAGGTACTGTCTATGTATACCTAGGTACAGCCTTTATATATGTTCCCTCCCCCTTTGATGGATTTGCTATAGTATCTGCTGTGAGGACAGGAGGTACCATTGTAAAGCGTTACTGATTCTCGCAACGACTGTACGTAACGTGACATTAACTCATTTCTTGCAAACGTTAGTAACCCGATGAAAAATATTATTTCATTTGGTTCAAGGTAATAGAGAAAATATTTATGTTTCAGGCTTTTAAATACAACATTTTCTGAATCGAGAGCTCTGAATTGATTTGATCAATGTCACACTGAAGCCACTGTCGAAGAATTTCCGGTCACGCTCTCACAATCAGCTCCTGAGTTTCTTTCAAGTTTTTCATTTACATAAGGCTCTTATATACCACGTTTATAGTACATGGAGTACAGTTCAGATGGCCACGTACGATTGGGCATAGTACAAATGAGTGCAACTTCAGTCGGACTGATTTCCCCGTGGGTCACTTGACTTCCTGAAGTATCCAGGAGTCTACGGGACCCTTCACCTGCACAAGAGTTTCACTCTCTGTTTGGCTGCTGTGAGCTGCATCCCTTATTTTCATGTGGGTTGACGCAGCCCATCGAGACCATTTTTATGGGGTAGTAAACCTAGCGAGGAACCATGAGAATTTGCGGTGCGACTAATCGGCAGGAACAAACAAATTGGTGAAGTATTCAGTATGTCAAATGAACCTAAGATGATTTAATGGTGCAACGTACCAACGTAAAAGTACTAATATTTACTATGAAATCGTAACCTCTCTTGTTTCATAGTTCTTACCGTATCCTGAAGTGGCAAACACCATGGAGTGGGGCATACCCATCTACCGATCTACCGACCACTCTTGGCTGGAAATGTGTATGGGGTAGAACTTAAGGGTGTAGACAGTAGAGTAGCTTACAAAGGACAATGCGTCGCATATGCTGAGCGTATCATAGTCGAGCAACAAGCGCGTTTATTCCCTTGGCACCCCTGGCACACTATGCCGAAGAGAAAGGGGGGGAGAGAGAGAGAGAGAGAGAGAGGGAGAGAACAGAAGAGAGGAGAGAACACAACACACACGCCCATCTCATCCATCGGCGCCCATGGGGCCATGGGGCACGCATATCCCTTATTCATAATCCTCGTTCAATGCGTTTCGACGCTTTTAAGATTTTAGATCCGTCGTGCGTATCGGACAGACTTATATCATACACTTATGTCGTTTGGCATATGATGATCCTTTGTAGCAGTAAAAGATGCTGATAAAGTACTCTCACTGATGCAACAGATAAGAACTACTAGATTAGTGAGTATAGAGAAAATCTTACAGAAACTTTCTAAGCAATTACTATAGTTATTAGAAAGAGATCAGGTATCTTGGCAGGTAGAAGAAGGGGTAGATTCAGTTCGTACTACCCCTTTAAAAAGTTGATTCTCTCTCAATTCTATTTCAGAACCAATCGATCAGAAATTTGAAAGGACCTGGCTGTGCTTCCGCCGAACGATTTAATTCGATATGAAGATAATTACTTGTGAATTCACATGATTATTCAATCCGTCAAGTAAGGTAGAATTTTAATGTGCTGGCACACACATGGCTAGTATAATTAAAATTTTAAAAAATATTTTTAAAATTTTATAGAGATCACGTCACCGTGCGGTTTATACGTGGACCACGATACTTATGGTTATTATAGTATTTCATGGAAATGAATGAACGGGAAATGATAAAAATGGGACTGGCATACTTTTCCCATGGCGCATAGACATTGGGCATAAATTCTAATATCCCTGTTTCAAGTGTGATTTTATACGCACTTTGTGCCTTCTTTTACAGTACTTGGAAAGGAAGGATCGCGAGTGGGTGAGACCCCCCGCGAAGCGCCGAGTCGTAAATATTATGAGGGTTGATATATTCGCCTGGGATTTTCGTATCCCTCAGGGAATCAAGGCCGATTCCGCGCCTACGTCCTGCTACCATCCCGACCTACGTGTACAATTTTCGTATACGTAAGCAGCAGCTACTTTACCACGGATAGTGTGCGATTACATATGGTTGTGTATGTACATACATGGGTCAGATGCGAAACACGTGTAGACTGATGGATAAAATAACACAAGTCTTGGCATAAAAGCCATGATAAAATTTTGCAATTTTATTTTAAAGTTTTTCTTTTACAACTGCATAGTCAATGATAACAAATTTGAAAAACGCTATGAATGCATTTGTTCGGTATTTATAAAATTTTTTATCAATCATGGGTATTGGTACTCATAGTGTTTCCTTGTATTGAAAATTAGTTGTCACGGTATATAGGCGAAATTTTCCATGGTGTTTCCCTAAGGCATGTGTGACTTATGATTAAATACAAATGATGGTAATGCATACAAACAAGGGCAAACGAGTATTTGAGCGGGATAGAATAGTCTGAATTGTACTGGTTGGCTAGAAGGGGGTTCTTACCCTATGGGGTTTCATGGGACCCCTACCGATCTATGAGCTCTGATCTCATCCGGGACATCCCATGGGTTCGTCCCAGCCTGACAAAAGAGCATCTGTGCCATCCTAAGTCCTCTTCAGGTCCAACCTGTTCGCAACTATGTCGGCCTGCGCGCAGCATGAATTCATTATCCGAGTAATGTAAACATATTGCCAATACAGAGACCACCACTGGAGCTTCACTATAGAGATCCGTTCATTCATACTATTCTTTACTAATATGTACTGGTAGTATCACGTGATATAAAGTTACTACCGTGACTTTTATTCATTCTGACATTACACACTATCAAGTATCATACGATACTACACTGTTATTGTGCGCTTCAGTGACTTCGAGCTGATGGCAGTGTCTTGCTGAACATGACAGTCTTGAACAGAATGATACAATATACCGAGAATTATTATACGTCTACAATGTAAAATATAAGGGATGAAATATTTGAAAAAAAAAAAAAAAAAACTTGTTATGCTCCTCCGGATCCAGATCAGCAATTAGAATATAATATACGCCTTATCATGTGAGAGAGTTTGAAACTTATCGATCTCGATCGATAATGTAAAAACCACAGAGCCGTCTCATAAATAATATATAAAAGTACGGGCAATAGCTATACTGGCTGGCTATTTAGTTATTTGATTTCAGATAAACGAATATGAAGATAATAGAACATTAATTATAATAATGAAGGACATTACTGCTTTAGTTGACGGTTTATAATGGATTGGAATGTGCCCAGGACACAGAATTGTTGTTCTTGAAACCGGTGCAAGTTTTAAAATGCGGCCCTGGATGGGTAATAAAGTTATCGCGGAGCGACATCTAGCGGAATATATTAATACCTCTAAGTCTAAAAATAACGTCAAACTGTAACACAATATATTTTCCATCCGTCCACCGAAACCTATGCTCCGTTATTGTATTAAATATGTGGTAAACGTGTAATAGACTGGTGAGTATGTGTGAGGTGCATGACAGACCCGAGATAGCACTTACAATCTTTTTTTGTTGCATTTTCCAGGTTACATATATGCTCAAGATGCTTGAACGGCGTATAGATGACAGTCAACGCGTATGAGGAAGTAAACGTACTTAAAGTAAGTTGCGAAAAGTTAATAGTTTCTATGAAAGGTGAAAAATACGTTTCCTCGCTTGTGACGTCATAATTCAACATCGCCAATCTGGGTCCGGGGAAGCGTGTTGAAACACATCACGTTTTCTTTTTAAGTACCTACCATAAAAGGATATGTAGAGAGTATACATAGTATAGATATATACACTGCTAATGCAGATATTGGTATTCCACGTGTGCGAAGTAGAGGATTTGGCAACGCAAAGGTCAAGCAGAAGAAGACGACGTAGCATGTAATAAAAATGAAAAATTATGATAGCCAGAAAAAAGAGTGAAGAGTAGTTTTCAATACTGGTCAGAACAGGAGCAGATGAAACTTTTGAACGCCAGTGGTCGTTGTAGAGGTTTAGTTTAGGTTGATATCAGCAAGAAAGAAAAGAAGGAAGATAGCAATGTAGAAAAGGAAGATGAAAGGGAAAAAAAAGAAGCAAGAGAGTAAATAGGATAGGCAAGAGTGGGAGAACGTGCCAGAGGGAAAGGCAGAGAGAAAGGGAGTTGCGTGCTCCTCCATTTTGTCTTAACGCGGTGTGTGCGGTTGCTAGGCAACAGCCCTTACGCTCCGCTCATTTATAATTCAGCAGCCAATGCGGACCACGCGGCCTCGTACCCTCGCCAACTCGTTCGGCTTCGCTCTCAAACGGTGGAACACACTGTTCCTTCCTCCCACGTCAGCCAACCAGCCAGTCTACCACTCAGCCAGCCATCCTACCAGCCTGCCTGGCTGGCTGGCAGGCTGCTAAGCACGCACATACGTATGTATGTACATAGGTGCGTGAGTTACTCTCGTATCCACCCTCTGGCAGCAGACATGCGAACTATCCTTCCCTCCAAGGATCGGATTCGCTCACTTTACTCTCAAACGCTGGAACATGCTGTTTATTGCTCGGTGAGCTATCTGTGAGGTTTCGAGAAACCCTATGAATCTCCTCGATGACTCGTCTGCCGTTGTACCTACGTCACTGACACAACGTAACATTTCAATGAAGAATACCTTAACTCGAAGCCCTTCCACGAGTTGATTAAATAGCAAAATAATTATTAAAAATTAAAACCGAAATGCAGATTACTAAAATGAGCCACGACGTCAGTGTTGACTCTCACGGGACTTAAATTTTGACCTACTCTAAAGTGGCTCCTTAGTAATACACTGATCACGTGGCTGTACTGCGATGCAACAACTCCAAAAAATATGAGCATTTGCTATCAATAGTCATCGCCCTATTCGTGAACTAATGTCATTTATTTTCTCAGTGTAACGTAACAGCAGATCCAAAAAAAAAGATTCGAAGTGTCACAAGGAGAACTAGGAATGCTTTCAGAGCGACAAAGAGGCTTGTCGGAGTACGAGAACCGCGAGAGAGACAGAGATACTGAAAGAGAGTAGACGCGGTCAATTTCCTCGGTGCGTAGAAAGGAGTTTAATCCGAGCGTCAACAGAGGCATTACCGCGCATTGGACCCCTTCTCTCTGACAATCTCTACCACTCTCTCACTCGCTCTCCTTGCCTCGGCGACTCTTTGCTCTCCTCCCGTTCTCTCATGATGGTCCCGGCATGGCACGTCCCCCCTTCAGCATGTCCTACCAACCCTCCCCTCGGCCCGGTCGAAAGCCCCTCCGTTGCTGGCCTCGAGTTCGGCCGGCAGTACCATCAGAGCCCCGTGAGCGAAGCGAGGAGTTGGCGTCCCCAACTCACTCGACTCATGACGTATTCATGGTTCATTATCATAGCGAATCATGGCCCATCAGCTTTTGATTGTCCGCCAGCGTTGTTAGTCCTAACTAATGCGACTGCAGTGACCACCATGGGCGGATAGTTGTAATGTCCTTCTCCTACCCTATACATATATCGTAGTCATCAGTGTCTCTCGTTTATCCTGCTCTCACCTTTGTATGTACTTTTCTCCGGAATCCTTTAAGCAGGTATTACAGGAGAATCGTAGACGTCAAGAATGCTGCCTAAAAAGGAATGAGAAATGTAAGTAAACAGAGGGCCGAAATTTTTATGCATTTTTTGAGTTATAAATCCATGTCATTTGAAAAATCACAAAGAAATTTGTAGTTAGTCTGATTGTCCTTCTTTTAGTATTACGTCCATAGACTATGAGGATACGTGACGGCTGTTGTCGAGGACAAAGAAAATTCTGACTGGTCGTGTTTAGATGGGCATATTGCATAGGGATATTTTACCTTTGGATGTAGGATATAAGTAACTACCAAGTATACCTGGATAGCTTTTTTTGATAAATTTATGGAAACGTATGTTTGGATCTTTGTATCTGGGGGTTTGAAACGTTTGACACATATAGGTGTCAAACTAGTTACGGAGATGATGTAATCTTGTTGGAATCGTGTGAAACGACCTTTCACTATAATTGACATAAACTACACGTGGAATTACTTGGGCAAAAACATTCTCTATCGTTACGAATTGAGTAAGAATTTTATTTGTACGGAGAGTAAACGATCAATCATTATTCATTATCAATTGCATTCATCGATTCTGTATAGATGTTATCCATACTTCAGTAGGATCTATACAAGTTATGTTATACAGCTAATCTGTAAGTAAGAACTGTTTTTATAACCAAACACAAGGATAGCATTTTTAATAAGTCACACGTGACTTGTAAAGTCATTGAAACATGAGAAAAATATATTTTGTATACTTTGCCAACCTGTAAAAAAAATGCATCACAGACTAAATATATTTCATAAGAGTAACAGATGTACAATACCTATGCTTTGAAGTTTTTATAACTTTAAATTACTAGAATAACAAAAAGATTTGAATTACGTCCAATCCTATTATATTATTAGCTAATAATATACTAATTTACAATAACGAATTTCACATTCAAATTTCTCGGACGTTCTGATCCGTGAGAGTGACTATCCTAATCCGAAGTACGAACACTCGTCTTGTGGGAACTAACGGCCAGTGTGACAGTCGGTCGAAGAGGGTTGCTATTGAGAATGAATGTAATTGCTCTAAAGTACTTTAAAAAGTATTTCAGCATTACACTATCCTCTTGAATCTCGCATTGACACCAAAGGGATTGAGTATAGAACAGCAGTACGAGGTTAGGACGGTGTTAAAGTGCAGACATAAGAAAATGGGATACGTGTGTCACACGACGTAATACGTAGATATAGTTTTAACCGGAGCTAATCAATATTGCAAAAAGAAAGAACCCGATGTATCGCCAGATTTCCCTGTAAAAGAAAAAAGTTAAGCCATATACACGTAAAGTAAAGCCAAGTAATAGCACACGATACGGATCTTTATAAAATATACGTTTTTCAGGTTAGAGTGAAATTTATTTACTGACTACGAAGAAGCAGCAAAGGTAGGTAAGTACTTTAGGTAGATAGATAGTCAGGTAGCAAAGCAGGCAAGCAGGCAGTCTGCGGTGGCAGGTGACGGCATGTTGTGAGCTGCATAATGAATAATGCCAAAGTCGAACCACAAGCCGTTCCCTGTCCTTCTGGCGGGCTGACTGGATGACAGTCAGTCTAGGAAAAAGCGCTGATTGTCTGTACGGCATTGTGGATAATGTCAGTGTGCATAATCATTTCAGTTCAAATTCCTATATACGATTAGCTATAATGCAGTTAGGCGTAACTTCCTCAGAATTAAAATTGAACAATGCTGTCTCCTGTGTAGGATATAAAATACTTATACACACATATCTATATCACTGTAGCACTTCCGGCACCGATAGGGTAATTTGAATGGAAAATTACTCGAATTGATTCTAGGAAAATATGAATGGACGGTTATGGTCACAGGGTTGTTACAAGCATTGTAAAAGGGATAAATTGCGTAGTCTCGAGCAGCGAGCCACGCCCCAGCCCCTAGTCAGATTAAAAGGGTAATAATCAAATACGGTACGCTTTATTCCCTCGCATCCCTCGTAATTCCACGGAAAATATATTCCGGCCGGAGCTACACTCTCTCCCTCCCTCCTTCCCTCCCTCTTTCCCTTTCTCTCTTTCTCTCCTCTCTTTCTCGCGATCTGATCACTCACTCGCTCGTTCCCTGGAACCATTCTCTCTGTCTCTCTCAATCTCACTTACTCCTGTAAGGACCTCACCGACAAACTCAGGCTGTTAAATGTAATCTGGCGTAGTGTTTGTTACTTCTTACTCTTCCGCGCAGCATTCACAGAGAGAGTGCTGGTCCCATCGGCATAGGCCCGCCAGAGAGAACAAGGGGTTAACCTCGTTCATTATTCACTACTTCATTATATATGAATAAATTTTCGAGTAATGCCGAGATAAAGCAGCCAAGTTTTCGGAGGGCTCCGTTACTCTACCCCTCTTCCCTATATCTCCTGTATACCCTCTCACAGCCTCTTTCCACGTATACACCATCATCGCCACTCTGGCTGCTCTTCTGAATATTTAGGGGATGTCACGCAATATCGTTATATGCTCGTCTAGCATGGCACTGATGCTTCTTCAGGATATTCCTAATTAAATTTTTACCTGGAAAATCGTCGAAATCTACATAACCCTGAATATCATGGCAAATCCGATAGTCCAGATATACATAAAGCTTTTTTTTTCAAACTACTGTATAAAATAGTATTAAGCAGTTTATAGGGAATGGAAGCTGATGCTTAGTGGCAAAGTGGACTAAAGTAGTGGAATAAAGTAGAGCGTGGGGTAATATATGCTGGTATATACGCTACGACGAGAAATCCTGCCGAGGATAAGCGGGTAATGGAAACGGAGCGTGGAAATAAATCCGTTTCCGATACCCTTTGTAATTTGAGATGATCGGCTTGGTCCTGGTCAGGATCCGCTTCCTGTCACAGATGTCAGCAGAGTGTCTATCACGAGATCGGACCAGGATCCCGAGGGTGAAAGTCAGAGGGGCGAAGAGGACTGGGGCGGGGGGGGGGGGGTTGGATGAAAAGGAGGCGAGAGGCAATAGGGAAAAGGGAAGGGAGAGAATTTGTTCCCTATAAAAGATATAAAAAAAAAAAGTACTAGAGATGAAGAGGGTGGAAATGAAAAAAAAAATAATAATGAGCAAGCACAAAGCCCACTAATGGATGTCCACGTTCTGGAAAAAAATAGTTCAGTCTGGTACAACCTCAGTTCAAACTGGTACCGATATGTTATTCGATGGTAGAGTTCAGGAAGAAGAAGATCAAGAAGGCAGTAGTAAGTACATACTAGTTGCTGGGTAATATTTGATGGTAGTCAGTGGTAGGTAGTAGACAGTAGGTAATTTAAAAGGATGAAGTAAAAGAGAAAGATTTTTTCAAATTATAAGAATGAGAGAACCGCGCATGAGTCCAGGGTGAGGGTTGCTGTGGGAGATCATTATCCTTCAGTAGAATAAAGGTGGGAGAGGCAAGGTTGAAACCTTAAGGAAAAGCCCTGTAACGGTATGTCTACCGATAAGACATTAATAATTAATGTCAGCCCGCCTCGACAAAAGTCCATTGTCATGGATTGTTTGCGTCTCTGCAGCGAAGCCAAGAGAAGCTAAACGGGGTGAAGCGAAGCCAAGCCAAGGTTTGCCTCCCTTCAGGAGCTCTCGACACCGCGAATATATCCTGAAGGCCTCTGGCCCTTCTACTCTCCAGACCTGTAAACCACCCTTGCCAGGCTCATCAAGCTAACCACCCACTTCACTACGGCCTATTCTGCATTATCAGAAAATCCAGTAGCGAGAACACGAATTCCGCGAATTTCAATTGAATTATTCAGAACTACAAGTGCATTCTGCGAAGTGTAAATCATCGACGGTTCAAAGCTATATGAAATTATTAGAAAACTACAATGTGAAGATCAACAATAGTAGAGCCACAGCATATTATATCAGTATATACATAGTACTACTGCTGAATTCAGGGAATCAGAAATGAAATCAAAAAAGAAATTTTACAGATCTTCCATGATGATGAAGGCTATGCATAGCCTATACTGTATTCGTCTATCTATTGCTATATAGTATCATGAAAGGGAACTAGTTCTAGGGAATTTCAGGGAACGATTTACGTTATTTCGGCAAAGCTAATGCGATAGCCAAGGGGGCTGAGACCGGTCAATAGGAATCTGCGGTGTTTGCGGACGGGAATCAAAGCGGGGCACTTAGCCGTGTGGACAGACGACAGCCGGCGAAGAGAAGAGAAAGAAGAGTAGAAGCTAGTGGTAGTGGGCAGTTGGTAGGCAGCCAGACATGGAAGCAGGCAGGCAGGACGGTGTGAGTATCCCGGGGTTGGTCCGCGTCTCCTATCCTTTCAGTGATGGTAGAGGCGAGTAGTGGTGGTCGTCGTTCTGCTAGAATAGAAAGAGGCTTGATAGGCGGGGACAGGAATGCACTGTTGCTTTACCTACAGAACATATACATATACATACTTGGGATAGAAGAAGAAAGCAACGTCGAGATTCTGGAGGAGGTTAGAGTAGCAGCTCGCCTCAAGTCTAGGGTAGCGACAGTGCTGTGTTGAGTCTCCTCTTGCAAGTATACGGATGGACCAGGTAGTGGTGGGTTCTCAAGATGGTAGTGGTTCAGTCGAATGGGTAGCTGATACCTATACTGAGGTTGCTGATACTCTACCTTGAGGTTGGTGGGTGGTATCTCGGAAGTGAAGAAAGACCATGACTGTCAGAACCAAGCGCCGAACCGTCCAGGACCTGCTGCTCCCTCTTCTAATGTCACGTCACTACCTAGAAAAGAAACGCGTTAATCTTTTAACAGTATTGGCTACCCCTTCGCTATTCCCTGGAGCGAGCTAACATCCAGTCAACCAGCGACCCATGTAGTCAGCCTGCCAGCCACCAGGAGGCTAACCGCTGCTACCGTGGTGGCTACTTCAATTGTCCATCGCTCTGAGGTTTATACATAGACATTTGAAGTTTTCTATCTTGGCTATAGCTTCTGTGATACCTATAGATATTGTACAGTCTGGGCGGATGGTTGGAGTGGATGAGAAAGTATAAGAGAAGTGATGAAGAAGAGGAAAAAAAAGAAAAGAAGAAAAAAGAAGAGGACAGAAATAAAGAAAAACGTGGTACCAGAAAGAATAGAAATGTGAACAGGGGAGCTATGGGGGAAGAAGGAGAATGAGGTAACACGCATTAAAAACTTTAAGAGCTCTTGTGATACGTAAGAGGTCAAAAGTTCAATAGAGAACAAACGGAGACTAGAAAATGAAATATTTTTATAAAGATATTAATTTCGATGACCAATGATTGCTTTTCGGACGCTGGCTGCCATTGGTTGACGCTCCGAGCATTTATTCATACGTGAGCCTTCGCCATGCGTACAATGCGCTTACGCTTTGCTCTGTTGAAAAACGATAGGATAAAAAAATTCGTCCAGCATAAATCTGTTGGGGGACGAAAGTCAGGAATTAATAAATTGGAATTATTTATATGCAATAATTCTTTAATCCATATGCCGACTATTGTCTGTTTCTTATTTTTTGTTCATTTCGCAAATCCTCCTACGTCAATTAAAAAAATCGAAAATGCGACCGATTTCTATAAATGTATTTGTTAATTATTTTCTAACTAACAACTGTAAGTTCATATTATTGTATTATACGTCAACCCGAACCAGAGTAATAAGTACTCAGGGAACCCAGACTGTATTGTCTCTGTAAAATATCGCGAAGCAAAAAGAAAAGCAAAAGAAACGTAGAAGAAAATGAAAATTAAAATAGAAAAGACCGTCACAGATAAGATAACAAAAAAAGAGAGGCTTTATCGGCACAAAAAAGAAAAAACATGATATTAATTCAAAAATCCTTCCGGGCCGATACCGAAGGGAGAAAATCCCAGAGTCGAAGCACTACAGTAATAGGGATTAGTGCTCAGTGCTGAAGGGGATGGCAAAGGGTAGGTGAAACGAGGGAGAGAGGGGTAGGTAATATCGAAAAGCGATAATGAGATAAAAAGCGGTAGGAACGGGTAGAACAGACGGGAGAGGTGCTTTTATATAATGCGGAGATTATCAACCTGCTCGGCCCCAATCCAACGTGGGCCGAGAGAGCGAGAGAGACAGACCTATGGGAAAAAAAACGTGAGCGAGGGAGTAAGAAAGAGAAAAAGAGAGAAAACGATTGACTGAGCAAGCTTGCGAAAGGGAGAACGAAGTATAGTCACGTACAATATATACACACACACATATATATATATATATATATAAACTACCTATATGCGGAGAGAGAATGCGACCAGGCAGGGGTTAGGGGTTGCTGTTTCAACCCCAAGTTGGGGTAGCGAAACTGGCAGGCATGCAAGCAAGCACGCACACGGCGCGTCCCCACGGGACAAGGCCGCTCTTTATGCTCGATATAATACCGCTCTCAAAACATACACACTTGGTACTGCGCATTAAATGCGTGTGAGGGAGTTGCGTATACCATCCATATACATTTTTCGTCGATGGGTCACGTGTACGTTACTGTCCGCAGATACGTACCTAGAATCTGCTAGGTATAACACATGTGCTCGTACCTCATCAATGCCTGCACCGGCCACCTCTTATATGAATTTCAATGTCCTTTTATGACATAGGTTGCTACATTGGTATCGGCCATTCTATTTGTTCCAGTCGTATTTATCAAGGAAAAATTGACGTTGCCGATAAGGAATACTCGATTTCTTATAGACGAACGGCTATTACATAGACCTACTTCTGCTGGATAGTTTGATATTGAACATATATCATTTTACTGCCCTCAGCTTTGCATACCCGCTCATTTTGTTCTTTATTGTTACTAATTGTAAGGCAATATCATCCAAGTCGTAGTATAGCAGCTGGAGGTACGTTAGCTTGTATGTACACACGCACGCACTTAACCTATAACTCCCTAGTAACATGTCCCTAGAAACGTTATGATACTTTGCAAAGGGTTCTATGCATATTTCTAGTATTTACGTATATATCTGAAATTTACGCTAATATATGAAAATGTTGGAGTGTTACGTACGCATTGTAATCAGAAGGTACGTATTGAATTCTATAATATTCTAATTTTATGTACAACAAAGAGGTTAGAAATGGGAAATAAATTTAATGGTCAAATGATCTGTTAGTTCAGAATAGGTGTAAGAGTGAAGGTAGTAAAAGTCAGGATAAGGAAAGTCGATGAAATAATGGAGGACAGTTTGTGTATCGCTAGGTATGTCGAGAAGGGCAGATACGGCAAGATATATATATATATATATATATATACAATATAGCAAGGAGAGATGCTACTTAGGTGAAAGCTCTCGCTACTTAGTAATCCCGTAAGCTGGAGTTTACAAGGAATATTTAAGTCGCCGCTAAGCCAGGATTATACCTGAGGAAGGCCTTGATTAGCTAAGACAAGCTGTTTTTACGCGCACGGCCGTTAAACATGGCGCGAATAGAAGGAGAGTCGTGCGCATGCGCATTGTCAATCGTTCACATGCCAACTAGTCACAGGTAAATGTGATATCCTGGGACTTTGATTAAAGATATTTTAATGTAAAAATTTTAAACAGAATTTATCGAGTTTGATCTTGCCATTGCTATCTGCGTTGTTCATTAATTTTCAGTGTCTTCTTCTCCTTTACTTTGTATCTTGACTCTCGTCTGCTTTTTGCTGCGTCTTAATTCAACGGGTCAACCTTTGATTCTGAAATATCAAAGGAGAGACAGGATCAGGATATACATACGAGATATATCTACTGTTATCGCCCTGACTTACCGTGGATCTGGAGATGAAGTTTCGCATGCAAATCGAACATACTCTGCATGGTCACAGGCTGCGGTAAGTGCATTCTACATTGTAAAAAAAAGTAGTCCCCTTTATCTACTTTCGCAGGCGAGCTTCCTCCTGGAATATGAATAAGGTAGTTCAGATGCAGCCTCATGGGTGGCGACGATATACCACCCGTGTCTGTCCACACATTCTACATATCTATCAGGTCGACTACAATTTCCCCATGTATTATTCGCAGGTTGATGACGGTGTCGCCGCCATGCCCACTGTCGCCGGAAAGACGAACTAACAAGTTCTGAATGGGCGTAATAAGGGTGAAGAAAAAAAAAAAATAAAAAAATTGCATGGCCTTTCAACGACAGAAAGGCTCTTCTGGGAAAGCAGGGTAAGACTTAGGGGCGGTTAAGGGAAGTTGGGATGATTAAGAAAGAAAAAAAAAAAATGAAATCATAAGAAGGAACCTACGGAGTGTCGACTGTTTTGTAATTAGCCAAGAAGAGGCCTATGACTTTTCACCCTCCTGATAACGTTCGTGGGCTTATGGTTTTATTTTATTATTTCTCTCTCTCTCTCTCTCTCTCTCTCTCTCCCTCTCTATCTTACTTTTGGTTTTTAATATCGTCCAGAGAAAGTGCTTTCGGGGCGCAAGAAAAAGTTCATATTTTTTCAATTAAAACGAGGGGCTGTTCTCGCATCCCTTAGCGAAGGGTGGCTGGACCCACTTCTGCGACTCCATTAACACCCCCGTAAAACACGGAAACTGCGCGCGCATCGCTCTGTCGCGCTAACTCGTTTCCGCTTAAATATGAGACAGAAGATTACCAAGTTTCTATTAAGGCGAGAGATACAAGGGGGGTTGTGTACTATGGGGTTGCTCTCTATATATAGGTATACACCAGGACAGTATATTTCTGGCTATAATGGTTAACCCAAGAGGGTGACTGAATTCTGATTGGCCAGGAGTATACGATTTTTCATCCTTCCATCCACCTGTTCTTATACTTTTACACTTTTACTCAGGATTCGAGAGGCCACCGAACGACACCATTTCTATGGTCTGCAATAAAACCAGCCCATAAAACCTATATTCATGCTTGGAATTCTCTGTCGAGTACTTCTCCAAGGGTTCATCCACAAGGGTTGATTGTCCTTCGTTTCGTGTCTTATTCACCAGTTATCTGCATAGATACTCCTAAAAATACAGTTCTAGACCAGCTGTAACCTCAATCCAGAAGAAAATTCTTATTTCGCCTGGATGCAGTCTTCGTGTCATTTAATAATATAAAGATAAACTTTTACAACGTTTACTGTATGCAAATATAACTGCAATATACAATAACTAATTTTACTGTACTGTTACATAATCTATATCCAGTTCAATCTACTATACCGACATCATTTAACTTCGCGATACGCGATCGATTAAAATTTAATAACCTCAAAACGTGCTTCAATTACGTAATACACCTATAATAATTATTCAATAACCATATTTCTAGTCTAACCTAAACCCATCACGAGTCATTCAACAATTCAATTGCTCAGTGTATAATGATCAAAGAAGCCCGTAGGGCCATAAAGTGGCGAAATTCTCATGTAAGAATAAGGGTGGCTTGTCTACGCTGGTGGGAAGCGAATAAGTGTAAACACGATTTCTAACAAAAGCTACAGGCGCAGCCTCGCCTGCCACATGTCGGCCACGCTTATACATACGTATATTATACATATATACACGTAGACTATAGTATTGAACAAGCCGCTGGTTTCTATTACAAATGAGAGTGAGTGAGCGAGCGAATGAATTGTCAGTATTTCGTGCAACAAAAGAGCGAGTGAGAAGGAAGCAATTCTTTGACAATACGAACATTATAATATAGTAGGTATAAGTACCATATATACACATAGCCTATAGTATGTTGAACAAGCCAGTGGTTTCTATTACAAATGAGAGTGAGTGAGCGAGCCAATGAAGTGTCAGTGTTCCGTGCAGCGAGAGTGCGAGTGAGAAAGAAGAAGAAATGCTTCGGCAGTATGAACATTATGGTATAACAAGTAATAGTACCATACAGTATAATATTGAGTATTACCTACAGAGACTGTACATACGCACGTTAGACATAGTCTATATATATATATATATATATATTGAACGTATTCATACATGTACCATGTATAGGCACAGCGAGTGGGCCCATGTGGATATTGAATAAACACCCCTTAGGACAGAGGGCAAAGGGCACGAGGGTAGGTATGTTTACGTTGTACGGCAATTAGCAGAGCCGATAATGTTTTTCTTCATTCCCCTTCTTTTTCTGAGACTCTAGGCATATGATTGATTGCAGAGAAAATGAGCAAAGCAGATTCGAGAATGCGGTTTACCAATTTCTAACGTATCAGTAGCGACGTAGAACGGATCGATTCTATCAGGATGCTTGATCAGTCAGAGGTCAGAGGTCGGTGGAGAATTCGAAACCCATTCTCATTATCTCGACGCCATTCAACCCTGTCAGGGATTAAATGCGGTTTTGGTAGTCGTGACTGAGGCTGAAATGATGGTAATATTTTATTTCCTCTCCTCGCACCACTTCTTGTCACTGTGGTATAAACATACGTGTAGTATGTGTAGTATAGGTATTATCTTTTTTTTTTTTCTTTTGAAATTCGTCAACTATGTAATTTGATTTTTTATCTGAATTTTCTGCGACGAAAAAAATCTGCCACTAATGCTCATGATTCAGATAGACAATCTTGTTGAGTAGTCTCGTATGAATGTTTAATTACACGCGAGGTACCTTTTTCGTTTTTATCTCATTTTAATATTTTTTTTTTTTACGGTATCACGCGATTCATAGAAAAGTTGTCAAACCTTTGGAAATAGTTGGTTAACAAGCATGTACTGTATTGTCAGAAAGTCAAGCAGTTTTATTTCATTTCATAAATCGTGTATATGTGATCAGTAGATCGGACAAAGGATAATTTTTATATTTGTTAAACTTCCGGTACACAAACGCGAAAATGTCCAAATTTATGAAAATTTAGGCGCACAACGTGAAGGATACACAGAAATCGTACCGTGCTTTATGTAAAAATATTTCGGTCTTTTTTTTCAAATAAAAAAAAAACTTTATTATATTCTTTGCCAGTTATGAATTTTTCAAAAAAATCTTTTTCGATTCACATCATCGAATAATAGTGACAGGTATTTAAGAGTTAATCGAATTTTAAATGATTCTGTATTATCCGATCGAGAGTGTATAGGCCAATATAAATTGGGAAGGAGGAAAGAAAGCAAATTGCGAAGTGACTTCTCGAAAGAGGGGATAGATGATTATCGGGTGAAAACACTCGATTACCACCATAAGCGAGCGGGACTAAGGGAATTATGAAAAATTAGCGATTCCATCACGCGCGCCGCGGACCCAGTGAATTATTCATGGGAAAGTGGCCCATAGCCCAGAGAGCCGAGGGCCAAGCGAGAACGATGTCAATTACCATGCTCAAATTATTAGGCCTTTCGTTATGGGGCTTTCACAGGTTGCTCAATGTAATACGATATACTATAGCTATTATACCTACCGGTTTCACTCGGATGCATTATTCCTTGCGTAAACTACATTTAAGCCAGATCCTTGCTTACGTCATGAGCATAGTAAGATTTCCAGATTTCACAGGATCCTTTAAAGTCTTCTCGCGTATTAAAAGTATATTCATGCGTGCGAGTATTCTGAAAATAAAATAAAATAACTCGTGACATTCGCGCGAAATTCAGTGAGGCTATTAATAACTCAGAGATTCGTATTTTAACGAAAAAGAAAAGTGAACTGGATCGAAAGGATGAAAAGAGAAAGGAGATACACGTGATAAAGAATCAATGAGTCAAATTATTGTCCCATGTTGCAAGAGAATAATCCAAGAGAGGTACCACAGTTTATTAATAACATCGAGATTTATTTTATCGTACTATATAGTATTTATAGTTGAGTAGGTACTTGGAACAAAGTTGGACACGAAGTACGTTAAATGAGTTATGGCACATGATATGTACAGAATAATGAACGAGAAGAAACTGACGGCCATGTTGACCACATCGTCTGTCTCGTTTATCTCTTCTCTCTCTTCCGCTTCTCTCGCTCTTTCTCTCTCTCACACACACACACAGACACACACGCACGTAAACAATCCAATGCGGCCAGCATTCGATAAAACGGGAATCTCTCTTTCTCTTCTTTTCATTCCCTTTCGTTCTTTCATTTTCACTCTCTCTTTCTATATATATATATATATATATATATATATATATATATATATGCATACCTTATTTCTAGAAACAAATAAAACGTCTTCAAAACCCATAAGGTCCGTAAATCCCGCAGTATAAAGATGACGTGTAGCCTTGCTTTAAAGACATCATTATCACTTTAGGGATTTTCATGAGTGACAGCGCAAACGTTTCCCTCGATTAGTCGAGGGTTTAGATTTACAATTTGAGTATTTACAAAAGTCAACCGGTCTTGCTTAGAAGAAGCTGGAACAGCTCTCAGTTTTTCGCACCGTGTTAAAGTACGTAGAAGACTGGACAAGTCCCTGCAACCTATTATCAAAAATTACCGACAGATGTCGCCACGCTATTCGTACCTCTTACCTACACGTCTTCTTATTATAATATCCTAACCTCATTTTTATCTTTTGTTTCTTCACACTCTCGGCAAGCTGGCCGCGATCGCGTCCCTTTTACATTATGAATTTCTACATCGTCAGGCAAATTTAATTAATACTTTTATGATATGTCTTTTTTTCTTCTTCTGCGTCTTTATTATATCGTTATAATGGTTTAACCACGCATGAAGTCTTACTCCTTGAACGATACCCGGATATGTTTTGTTTGCCACGAGACAGTGAGGCGAGTGGAGAAAAGAGAAAAGCGTTGAGAAAACGGCAAAAGAAGAACAAAAAAAATTAAGGGGGGAAAGGAAGAGAAAGCGGGAGAAATATTACGTTTCATGATATTGCATAGGCTTTATGGTGGAGGTAACGTGTCTGATAATTATAGGAGGGCTGGAATATGGTAAGGTGGGCAGGTATAAAAGACAAAGAGAAGTATGTACATAAATGAAAACCAAAGGGCAAGGTATGAGACTGGGAATGGGTGGTGGGTGGTTGGGTGGTTGGGTCGACGATGAGGGTGAAGAGCTTGTAAGTAGGATGAATCGATCGTCGGCAAGGAATAAAGAGAAAGCTCCATAAATAATTTCGGGCGTAAAACATGAAGGGGTGTAACTGGGTGCGTGGACGGAGTGCAATAAGTTTCAAGAAAAAAAAAAAAAGAAAAAGTGGAAAGAAAATTAAAGAGAGATAATAGTAATTCTGAAGGAATATACGACAAGGAAAGGAATAAAGGGAAAGGAGTGAAATAAATGACAAA
The DNA here is from genome assembly GCA_031762395.1 of Calameuta pygmaea. Classification (NCBI taxonomy): domain Eukaryota; kingdom Metazoa; phylum Arthropoda; class Insecta; order Hymenoptera; family Cephidae; genus Calameuta; species Calameuta pygmaea. The sequence continues at coordinate 345,538 of JASANN010000599.1, forward strand.
CCTTTCCACGGTACTCGTCTCGCTCGGTGCCATCATATCGAGAGTACTAAAAAGAAATACATAGGCGTCTTAAAGGCGAGTTCACAGGTATACGGAATTCAATGAGTAAGACCCAATGGCGCGACGACCTCAACAATTCGTTTTGGCTTCGTTCGAAACTTCGTATAAACATTTAAATTAGGTGTAATTAATTAGCCTAGATTAGGGAGATGTGGGAAAGGGATTGGTGGGTGGAGAGGAGGAAGGAAAATTTGTCGAGAATAATCTCTCCGTTTTTTCTATGGGGATTCGAGGTTATGGTGGTCAGATAGACTGGATGGACCTTATTATTGGGGATGAAAAATTTATCCGATGGGATACCATTAATGGAATTCTCAATTCTATTTTCTATGTGACTAGAGCCGCAAATATTCACACATCGTTCGGTATGTATGCCTTTACGTTTGATTTCGTTTATTCGTTTCATTTCATTCGTACAACTTTTTTTTTTTCAATCATTAATTCATTCTATCGCTCTTCAATGATAGATAGTATTACTATCTGGCCACTAATGTCATAATAAAAGCACATTCGCGACACGACTTAATTTTGTTTACCCTGTCTTTAATATATAAGGCTATAGGCAGCTCAAGCGTACTAGCTGAAGTTAGCTCCGTTCATTGGATTTGGATTGGATAAAGCCAGTTTCAGGCGGCGCGCTTGAACCGTCTAGCACCTGTATACGGAATACTTTTTTGTCGCTTTATTAATGGCATCCCACCACTCAGATCATAAGTATCAAATAGTCATCTCTTTCTTCTTCGCTCGCTCCTTCTTCACATATAAATGCAAACGAGGTACAAGAGAAAGCTTTTGAAAAATAAATAAATAAAACAATGCATTAACGAGCGACAACAATATATCGTACCGTCCCTTAAGAAATTCCTATAATCATTATGATAAAATGAAACGGCACCAGAGGCTATATTGCACTAGGATTCTTAGCTAACTAATAGAGAGGGCAAATTTTTGGACAATTTTCAACGTTTCTTGTGATACGAACGTGAGCTTGTCATTTTATTTTTTGCCAATTTCTTTTTTAGGAAACGTCCAATGGAAAGTAACCGGGTGACTCTTCGTAGTTGCACGCAGAGTATGACTTTCTGGTGTCTCTTTAATTCGACTATAATTCGACTAGAAAATACTTAGCCTATCTATGTACAGATTAAAAATGACCATTCGCTACTCATCGCATTAATTATTATTACATAAACTTCCATCTCTCACTGCAATCTCCATGACGTATTGCTTGAGAACAAGCACGAGTGAAAACCCACGTTAAATCCGTTTCCAACGGAATTCAAGTATTTTCAGCTGTGTTCGTAATTTTTAGTACGAGACTTAAGGTGAATTCCCAGTGCACCACCAAAAGTGCTTACTTCAGCCAAGAACAGAAATCAGGTATGATTTTCGGATAAGAAAGTTCTTTCGGGTTTTTTGTATTTTTTTTTCCCTAGAATTATTGTTGGACACGGAGGTAATTTTTGGTGTTGGGTACAAATGTTTGTGTACGCCTTTCTTCCGTGTGTATGATGTGTACTGTGTGGCCACGTGCCTGAGAAAAGTTGCGTAACGTTATTTACCTTTTTCTTTCTTTTTTTTTTTTGTTATGAAATGAGAGGCCTGCGCGCGCATTTGCTATAATGTAATATTCGCCCTAAAATCTACGGTATTGCTTCAAATATTTATATGATACAGTCTTTTCACTGATTGTCCAATATCACTACGTAGACTTACATCGTACTGTCACTATGTCACTTTTTCTCCTCTTCTTTGGTTTCTTTTGTCTTCGTCACGCGAGCTACCTCGTATCGTCAATTAGGATTAATATCACTGTGTGTTTTTATTTTCTCATCAGCTCCCACTTACACGGTTTCGTTCTCCATCTTTATATCCGTTGTTTTATCCCCCAAGCGTTTTCGACTATCTCTCTCTCTCTCTCTCTCTCTCTCTCTCTCTCTCTTTCGTTTATTAATTTTTTGGTTTCTTTTAGCCCTCTTGACTTTTCTATAACAAATACGTTACTTTATAGCTTTATGCATTACATTGTACTTTTCCGATCTCCCGTCGAGTTCTCTGATATCTTCCTCTGTTTCTCGTAACGAAGAGCAAGAAAAACGAATGTGAAAGTAAACACGATAGAATTGAGGAAGACACCAGGCAACAGGGATTTACACTGTGCTCTCGCGATTATGAACTCATCATCGGCATCAATAGAAAACGCTTAATACATCTCAGATTCAGCGGAAAATACATCTGCAGGATTAACCCTATCTTATGGATAACCCTTTAGGATTGACCCTCGACACGTTAATCCGAACGATTAAACCTGCAGGTGTCAAAACGGATGTTCATTGGAGACGCCGTGTCGCAATGCCTGTGACATTGACTCGTGCGCCCGCACCTGGTCAGAACCTTCGTAAACGAACCCTTGACAATGAGGTTTAAAATAAAGGGTATAACGTAAAATAATGAGAATAAATAAATAAAAATATTAACGGTCAACTTCAGGGCCAGCCCTGATATTCGTTCAAAGGTTCGGGTTTAGGTTCAAGACTGGGCGGCGGGTACAGTCAGTTTTGCTGTCACAAGCCGCCCTCGGGTCAATGCTGAGCTGCGAATTTCATCCTCTTCTGCTTCTGTCGCTGATTACAGAACCACACCCTGACGACGTTCTTCTTAAGGTCGAGCTTCTCGGCGATGGCGGCTATCTTCTCGCCAGAGGGTCTAGGCTGTACAGCAAAGTAAGCCTCGAGCGAACGTTTCTCCGGGGCCGCGATGCTGGTGCGCTTCCTCTTCTTCTCGCCAGCAGGTAGGACCGACGGAGCGTCCGGGTCGCGTCTCTTGTTCTTCGCCTGAGCCTCGGCCTCCTCTAGCCACGCTTGAAGAATCGGCTTCAGGGCTATCATGTTATTGTGGGACAGCGTGAGCGACTCGAAGCGACATATCGTCGATTGCGAGAGCGCCCCGACGCCCGGTAGCTTTAAATTCGCGAGAGCTTTACCGACGTCCGCCTGCGTCACACCGAGCTTTATACGTCTCTGTTTGAACCTCTCGGCGAACGCTTCTAGTTCTCTGGGGTCCGTGTCGGCGTCTGGATGAAGACCAGCCGCCGCAGCGGCTGCTGCCGCTGCTGCCATTGCTGGATGATGATGAGGATGCGGCACGCTGCTTCCAATGTTCGTGTGATGATGATGACCCATCATTCCATTCATTCCACCGTACACCGAAGGCCCGTGAATCCCACCGTGATGACCTGGACCACCGCCACCACTGTCTGACATTGGCGTTAGTGTCGTCATAGAGTTCGCCGGGTCCAGCATGTCTAGGCTCTCCATACCAGGATGGCTCATCTGCGACAATTCAAAATAATCTAACTTGTATTACACCGACGCTCCTTTACGCCACAATAATTATTATATCTAACACAGTAATTAATACACATAATACAAATCAAAACTTTAATACGGATTACCGATATATAGATCATAACTTGAGTATCGGACGAATGAGACAGCAGTGGCAATTTTTCTCTAGAATTACAGGCACGTCGATAAATCAATTGAGAGTAGTTTGTCGGGCGTTTCACTTAAAAAAAAAAAAAAAAGAGTGCAAAAATGTCTGAATCCTGACGGAGGGGAGATCGGCTGCGCCGAAAGGGCACCGTGTAATTCCCTTTATTCACCACTGCAACGGCCTTGCGCCAACTTGAATAATTCAATTGCCGTTTCCCATCGAGTCGCGATTAGGGGTTGAGCTTACTATGGCTCCCGGCCCATTCCTCCCTTACGATACTGCTAGATGAGAGTGTGGCTGGCTGGCTCACCGGCCATGGTAGGGTAGTTGGCTGGCACGCGCCCTTCGACCCCGAGATCCGTCTATCTTCGCTCAAATTAAATTATGTTATTTTATAAGGCTCCGCCTCGGCTTCCAGCTTCAACTGTAACTACGATTCGATTGAGCCGACGTAAACCCTCACGATTCTTCTTAGACTTATGGGATAACATCATACCATACCCATACCCTATACCATACCGTACCATACCATACCATGATACAGCTCAACGTCCTTGTACACCCTTAGATATATTTTTCTCCCACGGGCATCAGCCCCTACCCCCGTAGCTTTAGGGGATGAAAAGTCGGGATTCTCGGATTTTCTCAACACGATCGTTTCACTACTGGCTACATTGCTACGCGGTTATATCGGTACATTGCTCGCGTGCCACAATGTTACTCCCTCGTCTATCTTTGTCTTTGTAATCAGTATTGTCTTCCCGATTCTTTTGAGACTTCCTATGGGTTCTCATAAACTGGAATTTCACTTACGTCCTATATCTATGTATATGGACCACTTATCAAATGTATAAGAGTTAATGCCGACTTCCATAAAGCTGGAAATTTGAGGTAGAAATGCTTTTCGTACAAAATCCATCTAGACAGCAATGTATCAACATTACGAGTCACGTGGAGTTTTATTGAACAGCCATCGTAGACGTAATCGTGTACAAAGCGTCGGGATACCGTGGAGGGTGTATAAAATAAAAATCCCATAAATACAACCTAGTCGATAATACAAGTATCCGACGCGTTAAGGAATTACGAGCCCATAAGAAAAATTACTATCACTAACGATAAGATTACATTGAGCTCCTCATTACCCCATAGAAAATTTATAACGTTTCAAAACGAATTTATAGGGTGCGCACGCCCAAATCATCCTACGATAAAGATAACTCAGGTACTGTCATTTACAGCATATACCATGGAAAATATGCTTGCTAACGTGGATAAGTATTACACTTGTACGATATTGACGTATTGCCAAATACAAAAAAAAAAATATTTTGACACACCAGAATACTCTATGTATACCTAAAATTGCATTGCACGTTGTGGTAGGATGAATATCTGTCGTTTGGTATTATTGGGGGTTGTTCCTATAGCCGAGTGCTTAAAAAGCGTGTAACTCGAGTGCTACTCGAGAAGCACGTGCGATTGTGACTGTCAAGAGAGACAATGTAGCAACAGGGGAATGAAGCAGGCGCGTATACTAGTACACATGAGAAAAATGGTTATAAGGGTGGAGAGGGTGGGTGACACGCACAATTATGCAGCACGTGCCGGGCGCCAGAGCGTCGTCAGCGGCGCGCGACCCCTTACAAATTATTTATGAGCTCCCTTCATATTTTTTTACCTACTTCCAACCCTAAACGGCAGGTTGGACTGAGACTTGTCGGATGACACGAAGAATCCCTTAAGTATATAGTGAATGACCTTACTCCTTAGAAAGTTCTCAAGGTTGATGATAATGATAAGACTATCAAGAAGAGGGGGGGGGGGCGGGTTTGAGAGATAAAATATACGATAAAGGACCCTTATAGGCACAGATAAAATTTAAGGGTGGTAGGAAAAAATCATAAAAGTAACGCGCCCCCCCACCCCTGTCGTTCTTGTATTGGGGTAAAAATAAAAATAAAAGAAAGTCCCTAAAGAAAGTCACGACAATTCTGCATTCTATAAGCTCGAGGGAGGTTTGACTGCTAAGTTACAGGGAGAGGGGTCACGCCCTAAGGGAGGGTTTTAAAATGCTCGCCAACACTAGAGAGGAATGAGCATGAGAAGAAGAGGGGAGAAAGAAAAGAAGAAGAAAAAAAAGAAAACATCCCCATATCCTTAAGGTTCCCGGTGACATCAGCGTAACCCATTGGGTGGAATACTCGTGAGGGTAGTATTATAACCTATATGTCGCGTAAGGGTATATATATCAAGAATACTAGTAGTCAGTATATATAGAGGGTGGTTGCTCGTGGGTTACGAGGGTTGCGATTCTCTGGAACGATATACATACCTACCCCCTAGGTATAGGCTACACTGGGTGGTCTGTCCTTTTCCTGCGGATAGTTATATCGGAATTGCATGGACCCAAAGAGGAATGAGATGGGCGAGAACGAGGGAGTTGAGGGTGTTGGCGGTGATGGCGGTGAAGCCGGTGTTGTCCCGACTCCGGGTAGTTTTCGGTGTGGGGGGGAGTGTGCATGAAAATTGAGTGGAGGAGAGGTGGAGGGGGTGAGGGGTTGATTTTTGTCCCCCGTGCCAAATACTCCCCAACGATATTTCATCATTAGGATGACAGACCATAGTAGGGTTAGAGGAGAATATCCCATGCGTAGAGAGGCTATGTGCAGGAACGAGTCTCGTTATGGTGTCCCATAACATACATTGCTCATATAGATTTCCAACTAGTAGCTGTATATGACTGCTGGAGAGTATTTATTCAATTGGTCAGGGTGGAGCAGCAATAAAAATCCAGCACGCATCTGGTCAGGACAAACGTCAATTGACAGAAATAAACAACAACAAGAAATATGACAGCGTCAATGGGTAAAACTACACGGTAACCAATTCCAAGGGGGTTTGACACCCCTGGTCGGGGGGGTGACCTCCTGGCGCTTAATCGCTATGACTTTTGCCTACAGATCCAAAACCGTGTAATTCTCCTTATGTTACTTCATAGCGGGGAGTGCATGGTATCTGGGCATGCGTGTAACACGTGGACACTGACAAATGTTCTGGCCGACGAGCAGCCTCCCTGTCCCGTACGAATTCTAAGTAATTAATATGTAAGACCTACTAAGGTAACTAGTAATATCAATGAAGACTCACAAATAGGTGTGATTGTACCTGGTGATGTGGCCGATTATTGGGATGTGGCGTTGGCATATGTGCCCCATGATGATAAACTGATACCGGATCATGTTTTAAGGGCATTGGAGTCCCCGCATTGTGCTTTCCCAAATCGGCAGCAAGGGCCTCCGCCCTTGACAATAATCCATCCTGAAGACCACCGTTCAATCCTCCAAACAGGTCGCCCTGTAATTACAAGAAAAAGTACATGGATTAATTATCACGACACGGTACTGTGCACTGAGCAAAAACAAGGGGTAGGTCATACGAGTAAATTGCAGTTTATCAATAATATCTTGTAATGCAATATATTGTCGATCTATTAACATGTGTACTGCATCCATCGTGGACATTGCTCATGGCTAGTTATATAGGTATACACGGTGACTGGTAATTGGAAAAGCAACGGTGGAACGAAACCGTGGCGAGTCGCCTTTAGATTATTTATGAACCCAAGTATTTCTTTATACAGGTCGACCCAAGTACCAAGCCGTAAGACTAGGAAAGCGTTAATTTGAGATATATAGATCCATCCAAAAAGTGCCTGAGCTCCATTAATCCTGGGTAAGAGGGTTTCCAGGATGGTGTCAAGGGAATTCTTGCTGCTTCGAACTACGTTGCTCCATCTCACTTCAATCTTTGTCTTGTCTCTCTGCGAGAGACTCACCACGATCCTAAGACGTCCAGATACGAATTGCCCTCGTTAAGAACTACAGTTAACGCATACAGGAGGGACTTGCTCCGGTCCGTGTAAACTTGACCATATAAAACGAGCTTTCCTACGTGTACAGCCGCAGCCTCTGAAGAATAACAAGAGAATCCACCCTGCCTCACACAGAGTTGGCAGTACAATTCTCCCGTTTGGCAAACTTGTTGCTGACCCCAGTTAGCCCCCTACTTAACCGGTACTAATGGAGTCATTTTTCCAAGCTGTCCGCCCAGCAACGCCTTAAAGAATTGACCAATTACCATCGTATTACCAGTCCATTTATGGGGATCTTATGGCGCTACTTAATCTTAGGACCGAAACTCCAGCTCCAATGACAAAGGACACCACCTACAGTCAGCACTCAATTTGGACAGACCGGATGAATAGGATGCATTAAACTAGAGTCTGGACGTAGAGTGGAAACTGGATAGACGCGTAGCAACTTTTCTACAATAAGAATTATTTGAACGAAAAAGAAAATTTATCTACATGTCAATTGGAATCTTATTTATCCATATTGATGATCAGATGAGGAATAACCAGGAGAATGAGAAAATTGGGACGATTACGTTATTTCAGTCCGTTAACCCACATCGTCGGGAATTTCGCGGGCGAGATCCTCCGTCGGATTCTGAATAAATGAAAACGGCACCAGGCAAGCTGACAGTTGACAGAATTCCCGCTAGACGGCACTAACAATTATCTGCATGTCGTAGCAGACGTCGTCTAGGTTGACGACTATTTTTGGTATGAACCACAGGACGGATTCTTCTACGGTAAATTTTATCGATTATCTCGCTAATACCTATAGCCACGTATCCACCTAATTAAACCGATCATTAATCCTAATTACGATACACGTATTTACGTAACGTTCATCAAAAACATATACGTCTCTCTCAAATATTCTTGTAAAGAAAAATGGACCTAATTTGCAATTTGAATATACCCATTCGCGGCATGCATTTTCGATTCAAAGGTTATCCCTAAATTTTTCCTAACCCAGAACCAGTTTAAGGACCCCAAATTGTACCATTAATTTATTGTTCGTGACAGATGAATGAAAAATCAAGTGATTGTCGTTGATTACCATTAGCAAAACCTCATTGCTAATGGCCGGACTATGTTAAGGTGATACCTCAGCAGGACCACTGTCACCTACCAGTATCTTGGCTAGAAGTAGACCAGAGACCAAGAAGAGGCGTTCCAGGTGCACGGAGGATATCCGCAGAAAGCGTAAGTGACACTTGACTCTTTTTACGACACTCAAGCTAGCCCGCAGGTTGGTATCTACCGGCAACACAGTGCGCCCTCCTCGTATATCTAAATAATCAATTTACTTCTGGCCATAATCGTAACCACGAGTTAGCGAGTTTATGCGGGGCTGCTACGGTAACTACGTGGGCTCCGTAAAGCATAAATATTATGGCTAAATTCGTACAGCGTTACCCTCTCTTCTATCTATTCGCCTATACATATCTAAATACATTTTAAATGTATAAGATACAAAATTGAGAAAGAGACAAGCGTCTAATTTAAAAAGACATCATTTTATACTGGCATTCATCGGATACAAAGATCTTTACTGTACTGTATAACACGAAGATAGATCTAAGGTACGTAATCAATTTCGCTTAGGTCACCCTCGAATTTCGCACCCTTCTTATTTTCTCACCCTTCAATATATCCAAGTTGACCCCCTTCCCCCCACCTCACCCCCAAGAAGACAGGGACACTTGAGTGTTCGGATGGGTTGAATGGTGCATTGACGTTACTGTGAATATACGTATGTAGCTGTTTATCTTCGTTATCCAGATCATATCTTTTTAGGTCCGCAGACAAAAGTGACACTTTTATATTGTGCATGTGTAACGTGCTGGTAATTGAGATTTGAATAGACCAGGTAAATTAAGCCTGTAATTGGATCAGACGTTATGAGGAATTTGTATATTTATATATGAAAATCGCAGTCCTCTAATCGAATAAATTCGAATAGTGTATGAAAGCGTCGAGACGTCCTGCCCCCAATTGATTTATCAAATTTCCAAACACTCCATTTAACCCAACTGAGATACCTCGTGAAGTCGATCTTATGTCCGGAATTTGCATACCTCGAATGCACTGTCTGCTATCAGTTCGTCGGAAATTGTCTCTTTATATGTATTATGTATAGAGATATCGAGTTAAGCTGTATATAAGTCGAAATTCACGACTCTCGCGCGATCACTTTGTCCAGACACCATATTCTAGCCATATAATTAACGTATAAATCGGACACAAGTTACAGATATAACTTTGAATAATTAATACTTTCAATTTATTTGATATATAATATTACGACATGTGCTACATACACGTACAGTTGTACAAAAAAGTATAGTCCCTTCCAAGTACTCACGGAGAGGAATGGGAAACAAGATAATTATTATAATTTTCTAATAGGAACGTGACAGTACTAAATCATAGGGTGTTTTGTCTATGCTGTTACGATAGACTTTGCATGCATATTTTGTATGTGAAAAAAAAGTGTATGATTTATTTTTTTTTTCAGGGTATGTATACTTTTTTGTATGACTGTACAATGTGTAATCATATTATACGTTACGTAAGGGTTGGACTCACGTTGTGCCTCGGCGACCAGGAGTTGCACATTATTGAAGCGTCCTCGAGGATTCGACTCTGAAAAATCAAAAGGAAACAACTGTTTAAGAATTTGATGAGCGTCCATGGTAAAATCAGTGAAAGAGCATGGGGAAAGAAGTGACAATTTTTTTATATAGAATAAAAATAAAGGAGAAAGGTCATAGTCAAATATCTGCATCCGTTCGTCAACCAATAGAAATACATGTACATATAGCACATGTAAAAATATGTGAGAGCAATATTTGGAAAAGCGTCGACCAGGAAAGTCCCACTGGTCGCGATGCATATTTCATTCGATTAACTGCACAATATGTATATTTAAAGCTACGCCGGGGTAGATTGACGGAATTGGGGCGTCGCGGGCTTCCCTGTCGAGAGCGTCGCGACGCCACGCCGTCGGGGTTACTTTGGGACTCCGAGCGAAACTGGGTGATCGAATTATTTCCAGGACCGATTTTACGCTAATTGTATTCGCAAATTTTACAGCTGAATTTACCTTTTATTGCTCTTTTCTACGTAGCTTCTTTGTTACCTGAACTATATATCCTGCATTTCATTGCACAGTAATCCTATGTCACTAGACATTGTGAAGGTATGATAACGTCACCATGCCTCGCGTAAACTATGTATTCAAAGCTAGTGAAAAGAAAAAACGGTATACAATTTACTGTCCAATAAGATACACTGAGTAGTGAAAAAAAATGAAAAATCAAAGAATTTAACGCGATTCGCATGAAAGCTCAAAAATAACCTGCATAGACTCAATACGCCATTATCGTTGATTAAAATTAGTAACCAGCTAATTTAATAAAAGAAACGGATCCCAAGAAAGAATTAAAACAAGTGGTTACTTGCTGTAGAAGAAAATAAAATTAAAAAATTCCCTATATTCTGGTTACAACGACGAGCCCAACATAAAGACGAAAAAACGGGATAATCATTGATACTTATAAACCGAAACAAATTAGTCACAGGATATTCCAACGTAGACTCGTCCAATTATACCATTAACGTTAGTTCTAAGAAAACGAAACAGCGCAAAGAAACCAAACAGCTACAATTCGGTCATTCGATTAATGTAAATTCTCTTTTATGTATTCGCTCATCATATAAATGACAAGAGAGCGCACGTTATATTACTTTAACCACCCAACTACGTGTATGAAAGTATCGCGTGTTGGCAGAACATTCGAAATTGCATTATACAGAAACATAATGAATCAAATAATACGCGAAGGTGCGTTACCAGTAAGCATACAAGTACCCAAAGATAAAAGTACTGAAGCTAAAATAAGCCCAAAGTTTCCTTCGAGGATTTCGATAACGCATTGACAAATATCAATTCAAGTAGCTAATTAATATTACAACCGTTCGCATATCCCTATAAGCTTCTGTCTAAAGACGACTTGCCAATTACAGTATCCAAACACGAGAAACGCCATGCACAACAATATCTGGGTAGAATAATTTAAAGATAAGAAAATTTTTGTATGTAAATTTTCCTTATCACAAGATCATAAAGTTATATAAAATAAATTTCCTAAGACGTCATTGCAAGGATGAAATTACTTAAGAGAGAAGAAACGTGTCTCTTCCAGAGCGACATGGCGAGTAGGAGATGGCTATGCAAGAAGGAGGGTAAGATGGCGTGAGACAAGTTTCACTCCAAGTGGAAGTTTAACTGATAATTATCAAGATTTACCCCTGGGTGAGACAAGAGGGGCGAGGAGGCCGGGGCAGAAGGGGGTCCTCGTGCAGAGTCAAAGTGTGAAATCGTGTTCAAAGTCTCCCGCATCCTACCAGGACGACCTCTCTCGAGGTCGTTAATAACAAATGAGGATGGCTCCAGCCTCGTGCCTGCAGACTCTTCTGTCTCCGGACCTACTACCACTGCTACTGCTTCTTGCCATCACTTCCAGGAGCTGCTCCACCTCCGCACTTTTGTTAGGAATCGAGTCGACTGACTTCTGTCCCTGTCCGTCGTCATGTCAACTCTTTTTCATTATTCAGGAAGACTCGTTTAAGGGAAACTGAACCGGGCATCCCCGAACTCCTGAGAAACACTTGTGGCAACATCACTGTGCCTCGTGCGATCGACTGCGAAGGATCAGCCAATTGTATATTGACGTCTGGAGCCATTGATTGGACTTTTTATTGGGACAGAGCATGTATGGAATTTCTAGGACGTTCGAGAACTTTCAAGAGCGTCCGACAACCTTTCGTCCTCTAAACTCTTTGGATCCAGCGGAAAAGTGGTAGGATAGTCGGATTTGGGTTGAGCCGCGCAGGACTCATTACGATTTCAAGAGAAAAACACTAGTACCGGGGAAGACGGGAGTTACTTGGTAGGTTAGGGACGAGTGAGCGAGCTCGTAGAGAAGAGCTAATGCAAAGATGCCTAAGAGCAGACCGACGTGTACTAAAGGGAATTTATGAAATTTTCTAATGTAATATTCCGATTCGCAGACGTCCCTCTCCTTCGTTAACACTTTATCGTCTCTCTTGTCACACCTACAGCGGACTGCAGAACTTCGGCAAGTATATGACATACGTCCTGGCACGTGGCAGCAAAGCTATCTTATTACCAAAAACAATAAGGTATTTTAAAAATTGTATCCTTAAGGTAAGTTCACAATGTCAAAGTAGCATATTCAATTTTACCCCAAAGTACATCCACCCTTGAAAATCCATGTCCTTGGTATTGCCATCAAATGGATACGGGATGATCCCGCGAGGACTTTAGCGCGGAGCCAATGAAACGGAGAGAATAAAAAAGAAAGGATGAAAGAAAGAGAAAAGGGAGATAACTGTTGGAGCAAGAAGAAAGAGTAGTTTGATCGTGCGGCTAAAGCGCAGAATACTTGCTGGCAAGTGAATCGCGAGTGACTCTAGCCTGGTATACCTATATACAATTACAGCAATGGTATATAGATATAGAAACGTACGAACGCTATATACCATGTGGTAAAGGAGGCTAGGTAGTATATACATGGAAGAGTCGGTAGGAGTGAGTGCCGTGGTAGAGAGATGGAAAACGTAGAGAGAGAGAGAGAGAGAGAGAGAGAAAGGGCAAAGTAAAAATCCGTGATTTGAAGCGGCCGTGTCGAGGGCTGCTCCGCTCATTGGCTACATGGGCTGTTCCGCCCCCGCAGCCCCGCCAATCAGACCGTGCGTCTTTCTCATCGATCCACACCATCCACTACACTCGGCCGCCATGCTCAAAAGCCCGTGGCTCGTGCCTGCCTGCTTACTCGCTATATCCACTGCACGCAGCCACTTCTGACACGCCGTGGCAAATTCTGGTTTAAATTTTTTGCCGTTTTTTAAATCGTCCTCTACTCGCTCTTGGCCACCCTTTATATCCTAATCGCTTTTTCTCTTTGTAGTCTAATCATAAGGTACGAGATGGTGACGCGTGGATAACTGGACCTGGGATAGTTGAGGGAAATTAGTACAGAAAATAATTGAAATTTTAAACGAAGCTTTGACAGTTTTATAAGAATGCTATTATTGGCGGGTAGCATCACTTTTCCAATGGTGGAAAAGCTTCGACCCGATTTACAATTCCCGTTTTTTTCGCACCCTTGAGATATCACCACCACCACCGACATATATCTCTAGGTTTACTATGCATGTAGGCGCTATTAGATTCTATGCGTCTACGTGACATCAATTCTCAATTAGAAATATAGAATTGATGTAAAATTTGTATACTTGTCTTTGGTATCAGGATTTAGAGGAACTTCATAAAAAATAAAAATGTTTTTACAGGAATGGAAAGAATAATCTAATTTCAATTAATTTAATATAGAAAATCAGTGTAACAAGGTTCTTATGCAAACGCTATCGGCGTGACGTCATTGCACCTATTTCATCATGAATTATAAGTCGCGAGCCAATAGGATCTAAAATTCAAAGGCTAAGCTACGCTAAATTGGGTTGCGTGTAATTTGTAAATCTCAAATAAATTTCCGTTAAACCATTGAAAAATGTGAAAAATCGTTATTTCAGGCAACGATTATTCGGATATCATTGTAAAGTCTATTCGACGAAACGTTTAAGAATATTTTTTGCATATTTCATACTTTACGATCAAACTTCAATTTACTTTAATTTACAAAGCTTCGTACGCGTAAGACTTTGAATTATTTGATGACAACACTTTAAATTATTAAAAATTTTATGCCATCATATATCATATCCTTATCATTGCTTTAAAACATGAAAAAAAAAAATAGTGATCTGCAACGAGAAGATCTACTGAGCCGAGTCTCACGTAATCTGTCAACTACACTCGTGCGCAGATTTTGAAAATCTTTTTTTTCCCCCTAAAAAAATGAAACCTAAAAGATTGAAAACAATGTTCTAAAAATTCACATAATTTTTTTTTTCACGAGGAATCACTTCCTTTTAGATTGTACCACCCTGTATATATTTTCCGTACATTTCCATTAAGATCCGCTATCTGTATACCAATTTTACGGCTTCTAATCTCTGGAATATCGATATTGTCGTACCAGAGGTATAACAAATATAAAAAAAAAAGGTTAAATGACCAAATCCTACGAAATAATTTATGAGGGATCCTTGCGGTCTGCTTGACGATACCAATAACACGATTGAAAAGGCAGCTTTATGGAACTGCCGGCACGATAATGAGACAGAGCACCAATATACATGGGAAGATAGATAAATAGATAAAATAAACGGCGAGTGAGAAAGAGAGGCTCGCAGTAGAGTAGCGGCAGAGAGCAGTGGGCAGGCGAGAGTGAGGCTCGACACACTCGTTTTATTATTTACACTCAGATAGGAACAGTACACACGCTTAACGCCACGGATAAATATTGGTCACCCTTCCATTCCCTACCCTTATCCTGCTTCCTTCCATCCTTCATGAATTCTGGTACTGATAGATCACGAGGGAAGCAAAACCCCTTATCCAATTTTTTCATTCCTCTATCCACTTCCATAATCTATACCCCGTTCAGCATAACACAGGTAGGAAGCATATTGAATACACGCAGTAATCCCAGATTCTAAAAACGACATCCAGTAGGTACTGCTAGAGATCCAGGTGTGAAGTACGAGTAAGATTAATATATTGCAACAATAATTGTCAACCCACGGTTAAAGCGTGACGATGCTATTTATGATCTTGGATAAAAGTCTACTTGTAATACACTCAAGTCCCGTCCGGCTAGGGAAACCATTCGAAACAGGTTAGCCACGTGGCCGACACGTGGCGACGCGTGCGGCAGCAACACCATGCATTCTCCCGTCTTTGGAGAGTCCCTTAGAATTTAGGCCCTTCGAGGGTCATATCCAGGGAATGAGGATGATGACTAGGATGATGTTACCGGGCTGGTAGGTGGAGAGGTGGTAGGCAGTGCCGGGCGCGTGGCGTTCTTGCTCCAATAAGGGATGAGGGTGGCATTACCAAAATTGAAACGTCGATTTGTCCCAGTCTGCCAGCTGAAGTAATTGCGTTAAGAGATCAAGTATAGACGTTTCGTCCCCCTTCCTCTATTTGTCTGATTTAAGGGGGCTTTTCTAAGGGTTGCTTCATGATTCCTCTGGATAACCACCGAATATACTCCTAGTACCTATTCGATGGTACCCACAATATCTCCACCCTAAAGTCCCTAGGATCCATTTGGGCGCTTACGCGTAAGTCCATAAACATGTGTTGGGTCTGCCCTCTGGAATAGAAAGGGAAAAATAAGAAATAGGTTAGAAAAAAAAAATATTGATGACGAACCTGTTCGCGTGCAATTTGTTTGTAGAGTGACACACAGATGTTTACTCTCGAACCCCCCCCCCCCCCCCCGTTTCTAACCCTATAGTAGCACAACCCCAAAAACCACCCTATAGCAGCAACACACAAGGCCGCTTTACGCAGGTGCGTATAGAATCAGTCACGAAGGTACTTGAGCGACCATATGGGTCCTGCTAATGACCTCTTCTTCGTTCTCTTGTTTTTTTTTTCTTTACTCTCTTCTCTGCCCCCCTCTCTCCCTCCTATACATTCTCCACTAGCCACAATATCACACGCAAGTTTTGACAACCTCTTCGAAAAAGATTTCGTGGATAAGCGTAAAAAAAAAAGCAAAAAAATAACAAACCATCAGCCATGCGACCCTCATATCTTCTTCCTATACCCTTCCCTAGCAGGTAGTCACTCTAGGTGCCGTATGTGCTTGTACAGTACTATAAGGTAGATACTATGGGCTTCTCTACCGGTGCTACCTCTACTATCAGGTCGACGTATCGCTCCAGTGGCCGCTCGTAAAACACGCGAAAGGCCGCCTCGTAAACGTGACCAAACTACTAAACGCGAGAATCGCCAAGTTACCAGGATGAACTCGACGTTCGGGTTTTGGGGGTTTTCCTCGATGTTTTTATATCGACGGAGAGCGAAGCTCGAGCAGACGACGAAGATTCCAAAGACCATTCCTCTACCTGACCTATACCCTCCTGCAACCCTCTCGCCGACTCTAAGCATCGGCATTTACCCTTTCACGCTCAAGAGGGTTATACAGAGACACTTTGAAAAGTTTCCATGGAGGAAATCGTGTCGCGCGACACACCGAGCATATATCGCTGTCATGCGTTACCCACCCTTAGACCTATGTAACGGCTTGTCCATTGCTTTACTTCTTTTTTGATACAGTATGGGACTTGATATACGTATACATCTGCTATATGTATTTATACCCATTGAAATTTAGGTATTCGCTTGTATTCCTATGTAGCGGAGCTGACAAACTGGAGGCTATTGAATTATTTGTTTTCCTATTATTTCTAAATTCTACGTTATTCAGTGACAATTCACGGTTCTTCAGATTAATATGATATATGAATTAAATAAAACTATTAGCAGTTCGCTATCTGACCGATTAATAGGTAATACGTTTTATATAAATTTTTGCCCAAAAAAAGAATCGCTATATCATTTTCGCTAAATTCCTAAATCCCTGTATTATATATTATACAGCAACGACTTTTACAGCGTTAACTAAAATTTACTGGTAGAAATGAACTTTCCAAGAATCATTGCTTTTTCACTGTACATCTACACAAAAGTGTACAGTGCTAGACAGCTCAAACGCACTAGCTGAAACTGGCTATACCATAGAAATCAAATTGACGGGCTAACATCAGCTGATGCGTTTGAGTTGCCCAGTTCTATACATACTGTAGGTACATACGGGAATACAAAGTAAACATCAGTCGAAGTCTGCAATACCATAGGATTGAAACGCGTCATTGCTCTACGGTTAAATTCTATACAATTCTGATCTATGATTAAATCAACGTAAATACTACATTTAATTTGCCAAGTATTTTTAAGTGGTCCTGCAATACAGTAGCGATATAGATACGAAATTATTAGTAAAAATAATAGAGCGCTTTGGTCTCAAGATGCGTAACAAATGTTACTGGAGTAGAACGATGTGTACACTAAGGGTATAACGAGTCCAGAATAGTTTACAAGAGAAAGGGTTAGGTTTATTAGAACAGCCTTAGGAACGTATGAAGCATAAGCGTTTATGTTCAGAGGGAAATTTAGAACTCATTAAGAGGCACTCGTCATCAAGAAGGGTAAGGAGCGAGGGTGAGAGAAAGAGAGAGAAAGAGAATTAACGCGAAGGGCCAGTGTACGAGGTATAGCAGAAGAGCCAACCCCTAGATAGGTGGCACGCAGACACGCACGAGGATGGAAACCGCGAGTTCTCGAGGGGTGCCCAAAGTATTATTGTAATTATACACTTAGGTTTATTTCCTGTCTACCCCCGTCGTTCGGCCTAAGGGAGCATTACGCAGGTACCCAATAGGGGTGGGCAGCTCTCCTAAACAGGATCCACTATATAGATATAGCCGGTGAGCAAAGAATAAAAATAATAATAAGAGCGTTAAACTGCCCCGTGGCCGGAAGCGGTATTCGTAAGGGATGGTTTCAAGCCCTGCGTGACTGTTCTTCGATACTCGACTGCTACTACTTGTCTGATACCACTCGACCGCTACTACTGCTCCAACGGTGTTGTTCCTCTTTTCTTCCTTCCATTACCCTCTTACTTTCTCACTCTTACTCATAATAGTCTACAGCCTACCTTGGCCTGGCTAGTCGTTACCTGCTATTACTTCGCTAGGTACCCATCCCCTCGCAAACACCAGGAGCTACCTTAAACTACCCTCCCCCCCCCCCTCACACCCATCACCTAGTCTTTTAGACGATACCAAAGCAGTCCCCGATATTCCATACATTTTCTAGACTAACAGATCCGGTACTTGTTATAAAATTTAAATGCTGTCGATTTAGCCGGGTAACGACGATACCCCCATGACCGGCCCTCTGAGTTTTAACTCCTTTTCTTACCTCATTTAAAACTCGTAACGTTAATTACAAGCCGATAGCTACCCCTCTTAGTTATATCAGGCTGTACGTTTTTTTTTAAGTATGTAACGTTCAGATCTACGATCTATTAGTCATTAATTCGCTTGGCTTACAATCTTATTTCATTAGTTTTAACGTTCAGAACATATATGCTATATGGAAAAGCCTAATATTTCCCAGAAGCCATTGCTCTGCCGTCCTTGAACCTCCGAAAGGCAAAAGGCTGTAGGGTAGTGGATGTATCTTTGCGCTGCCTAATTTGATGTGAAACAAACGGCGAAGCTGTTCACAATTGACAGATGATTGACATCGCTGGCTCGACTTTGACTTTTTGCATTTCCTAAATTATCCCGGATCTCCCCACGGTGGGATTTCAAGCAAACCCCGGGCACAGTCCTTCTTCGAGGTTTTCCCCCAGAGATCGAGTAACCGAGAAGAGGGAATGTATATACGAGGAGGACCGGAAGTTAGTTTCAAAAGGTGCGTCCTGCCAGTCTTCCGCATGTAATAACGCTTCCGGGATTTTTGTTCAGGATCATGTAAGCGAGCGAAGTGACGTAAATGAAAAAGAACCAAGCCTGAAGCCAAGTGCAAAAGTGCGGCTTATAATTTGTTGTTGTACCGGAGAGACCGCGAAGATGCTCTTTCCTGTCTCTGCGCTTAGCCATTACTTTCAATTTGGTCGCGAATTAACGGTTCTATTCGGCGTGTCTCCGTGAAGCCCAATAAATAAGGGAGACCAAGTGAGTAGTAAATATAAATCAGGAGCGATCGCCCGTAAGCGGGGAGCCGTTATGTGTCCCTAGCGTCCCGTGTGCGGGCATGCTGGTACTTCTATTTCTATTCCTTCGTCTACTGTTGGTTCTATTCCTATTCCACCGTCTTACTCCCATTCCTATTCCCTCAACGATACTACCTTTTCAAGAGATATGACCACCAACTACTATACCTATGTATATGCACTAGTGTCCTAGAGATATACAATTTATAGCCTCCACTATGTCTATCCTCGACCAGCAAGTATAAGTGGCGATTAATAACTAAATTATCATTCTGATCCGTATGAAGAAGCATTCACCAAATCGCTTGATATTCATCTTCAGACAAGTTTCAGGCAAAGTGTTGGAATTTCGTTAAAACGTGGAATCCTTCTGTTCCACCCAGGTGGGCCTGGTTAATAAGGGTTTCTATTTTCCTAGAACAAAAAAATTGCATGATCGGAATGCTCGGTGGAAAAATCTGAAATGGACTTTTTCTTACTTTGTAATAGCTTCGACAGAAACTCATCCACACGTGATCCGCTTTCTGCGGTATGGTAACGTGGGTTACCACTGTCGTTCCTTTTTGGCGCACAGGTGTAGCATCGTAGACGACACAGGTGCGAGACCTGCTGTCCTATTGATTATGCAATCACGTGGCAATGCGCTGCCCACAAAATCGAGGGGCTGCACAATAACAACACCATCGCACCCCCCTCCATACGCAGTCAGATACCCTGGGCCCTAAATAAAATCCCGCCGCCTGGCCACAGGTTCACATTAATTATCCTGACTACCAAGTGGCACCGCATATGTTACGTTCTCAGATTTTTGTCTCTTATGGACGTATACTTGTCCCCCCCCCTCTTGCTGTCTCTTTCTTTCTTTTTTTTTTACTAACCCCCTGATGTCTATTTACGCACTCGTCCCCCGCTACCTGTCGCACCGGACACGCAGTTTATGTGTTCCTGGACAGCTGGACACACGGCGCGATACTAAATAGTAGTAGTATTATAGTAGTCTGAACATTTGCCTCTCTCTCTCTCTCTCTCTCTCTCTCTCTCTCTCTCTCTCTCTCTCTCTCTCTTTCTCTCTCTCTCTCTCTCTCTCTCTTTCTCATTATATCTCTATCTCCGTGTAATGTTTACTCTCGATAGTTAATGAGTCATGACGCTAACTGCACGGGAGAGCTGGTTAGAACTAGCAAAGAGCAAATCGATAACGTTGAGGCTACTTATTTTTCCTTTTTGCTTTTCTCTTTTTTTTTCAGTCACCCACTTTCAGAACTGACACTATTTTCCCGCCACGTGGTCCTGTAACGTATAAGCATATACAGTCTAACGTTTATTGGCCGGATGAGGTATAATAAATATTGACTAACGAGTTAATCGAGATAACGGACGAGACAATAAAAAGAAAAGTATTCGCAGACCGTAATAATTGATGCATCCTTGATTATTGAAGAACGGAAAGATTTTTTTTTTCAAATTAAACTTTTCATCAGTCTTGCTATTGTCAAATAAAACTGTCACCGATACACCTTGATATTATGATGTTCAGTGATAAAATGCATAACTTATATGCCTCTTGCACAGTTTCATATTCAAGAATCTCGTTGCTTTCCGTCGCTTCGATGCCAGAGGCTTCACGAGTTCGAGCGTCGCGACGGTGGTGTCTTATATTTCCGATGCCGTCGCTCAATTCCTGCATCAGTGTCAGATTGACAGGGAATCGTAAAATCAGGCTTCTGCGTTTCTACGATTTGATCCTCGAATAAATTGATGAGATCAGCGTCACAATCTTCATCATCTTTATTCTCGTTCCAAGAACGGGCCTCAGCCCAATCTTCGAATACGTATAAAAGCGCCCTTTAAGACGAAGCTTTCTGCGGGAGAATCAGCATCGCTCCTATTAGACTCCCCTTTCTTGCGGATGATCAGCTTAGCTAAATGGACCACGAGGCATCCCTAAGGATAAAATACCGAGCTGCTTGGGAACAACATCATCCCTTAACAATCCACTCATTTAACCCCGTCGGCGGATAAAGAATGGCGGTGCGCAATGCAAAGTATAAATTAAATGACGACGAGAAGAGATTGATCGCTCCGAGGGGGAATAAATATTCTTACCACTTTGATTAACACGTTAAACGAGTCCCGACTGGCATCGCTTAAAATAAATTCTTTAAAAAGAATCAAGCGCGAATCAAGCGACATCCTCTTCAATTTACTCATCCATCAGGCCTATGTCAAGCTTCTATTTGATTATCGTTCAAGAGGATTTTGAGTGTGGATTCTTCAAACCTGATTCGCTGCTCTTACAATCAGCCCAACGTGATCGTTCGAAATATTCAGCAGTGATTCTGACATATTCGTAGGATTCCTGCTCTTCCCTGATGTATGGGAGAAGTGCAAGGCTACGTACCACGGTTTTGGGTCTCAATCTGTATTAAATTTTAAAGAATTAATATTCAATGACGACGGACGACTCACCGTTGGATTCGGCATGCATCTTCTTGGTGGTGGCGGCATTGGGTCTGGTGCAGCACGATAAGCCGGCGGCGAATATCTTCCTGATGGAAAGCATCCTGGTGCCGAAATGGGTGCACCGTGGAGTCCCTTGCTACCCATCATCTTGTCTGGTGAGTACATCATCCTGAAGGTATCGTAGTTCACGTTAGTCCAGTAAAACACAACAGTGACAGTTTAACAAGTGTGATAAGTTTTGAGATATCTCAAAAGTTCTCTATCACTTAAGAACTTTCTTTCTTAAGCCACAAAACCGTTCCGGATAAATCCACCTGTTATAGACACTCGTGTAACATAATCACGGCACGAAATCTCCAAACTCTCATTAGGGTCAGTTTCACGCGAGCAGCCTATAGTCACACGCGTCATGCCCGACTTGAGAAATGATGAAAAGAAAAAAAGCACAAATATTAAAGCACGCCAACAGTCCTTTTCACTGGTTTACCATGTAGTCTGGAATTCAGCCTCTTGAGTGAAAAATGCACCGGGTAGATGCAGAAAAAAAGGAACCTCATATAAACTCAACGACAATAGAAGTTTATGAAATTTCATCCACTGGGCTCTTGGACGAAACTCTCTTATCATTTAATTTCTTTATCAACTTTTGTCATCCTTTCGTTCCTCCACCCACCACCATCGCCACCACCACCCACCACCACCTCCACCACCCTCAACAATAAAATCCTCAGCACCCTCTTCCTCTTCTTTAAGCTTGTTCAGGTCAAGCAAAATTTTGTTGATACCAGGTTTAAAAAAAATTTGGTTCAACTACCCGATACCGGATACCAGTCACCGGTTCACCAGGTAGTACCTGAGTATCGGATTTATTATGACGTTTCCGACACTCAAACGAAAAACCAGCTTCTAACTGTCGTAATACGCGACATCTTCTGGGTCAATCGTCGTACTTTGTCCGTTATCGCGCACAACAATTTACCGAATGACAGGGGGGTGAACTTGGAGAGAGCACTGCACCTCGTGCCTCCCGACCAAGGATTTGGCCTTCCTAACTCATGAGCTGGTTGTAGCCCACGGCGAGCACTCGACTCTCCCGACTCTCGCTCCACAGATAGAGTCTCTCTAAGAGAGGGGAGGATTGGGGCGGGGTTTTACTAGTGGCCTAGGCATGCGCATCACATTCACCCTTAGCGGCCATCTTGTTAGGTTCACTGGGGCTTCTATGGTGCCACGACCGCTATCCGCAAACCTGTCCCTCTCTCTGGCTAGATCCCTTCCACGAGTGTTGTTACCCGCTGCCTCCACCATCAGAGTAGCTACCTCCTGGGTACAGTAGTAGTATCTCTACTACCTACTTCCTTTAAAAACTTTTCGGTACCAGCACTCAAACCTGCATCCTGGTGAACGACACTCCAGGATCCTTGCAACCTGAAAAAAAGAAACGTCAGTAAACAACTCCTGTATTCTTCATTTTTTTCAAAATGTATCTCAACTCCTATTGTCATTCTATTTTTTCTAATATTTCTAAAATTTCAAACTATCTCGAAATTAACGTTACTGCGAGATCCTACATACCCATTGATGATTGTTGTTGATACTGCACGTTAAGTAAAGCGTAACCAAGTTCTTCAAAAAAGGAATTGATACGAGAGTCCTTTGTCTATAGGGTGTGTGTGTGTGTGTGTATGTGTGTGTCGGTACCAGAGAACGTTTCCAAGGGATGTTGGGTGTAAGGTTCCCGCGGGGCCTGTGTTATCGCCTCGGCAGGATGACCAGGCCGCGTTATCAAATATTAAACCTACTTGCACCGGTACAGCCTACCCTCGACTATCTACGCTTCTGGCTTCCTCCGCCTCCTCATCGGACGACCAACTCTAGGGCACCACCTCCTTTTTTTCCTCTTCTTATTTTCACTTCTTCTTTTACTTCGTTCTGACCTCTGCTTGATTATTTCCAAATACGTATCTTCCTGTACTGCATGTCCTTCGTTACTTCTCTTCTTGGCTGTTTGAGAAAGAAAAATAAAAAAGAAATATCACCTGTACCAACGCTCAGTATCTAAAATTGCTGAGAAAAATGTACCTGGGGAAATAGCCGTTAGAGTATAAAGGGGAAGGAAATGTAAAAAAAAATGAGAGAAACATGAAAAAATCAACGAGTATTCCCTACCATGCAAATAACGAAGTAACCGTGCCGCATTAATGTCAGCCTACCATATGCTACTCGTCGGTCTACCTAGCCAGTATATATCGTGTCTTAATGTGTCATTATAGCGAGGGATAATTATTAAGTAAACGGGAACCCGTAACGAGTAAATGAAACTAAACCCAGGTATTGGAATATACAATGTACTTTCCTTCCAATAAGCCTAATGAGTATAATTGAACAAGAAGAAACGAACGACCATACGAAAAGGGAAAATATACAATCACTCTCATCGATAAAAAAATTATTTTAAAAAATTCCACGCACCATACTAGTCAACGTGACTGCACACTAAAGCTGTATCAACAAATCCGAGAGGGCTTATCCACTAATAAAATTATTGTATATCAGTTGTCTAAATGAATAAAATAAAATGTGATGAAATCTCAGCCCAGAATTATCCAATAGTCTAATACCAGTTGTACTATCAGTATTATACAAGTATCATAGAGATAGGGGTGTATCGGTATGAGTAAAATTCGGGAACCAAGATCATTCCCTCTCTTAAGGGTTCGCTTGAATCTTTAACGCGCCGTCACTCATTGTAACTGCTGATACGAGGGGATGGCCCTGGTGCTGTCACGTCGATTAGGCGAGAAAGCGGATTCTCAACAACCAACCAACCAAGTTCCGACTACCGCGACAATCTCCACCGCCATTCGCCATCCGAATTCTCTACCTAACAACGCGAGAATGCTCTTCCTTCTCTGACAGTGAGAAACGTTTCGCAATTGGGGGTGACAGACAGGAGTGGCACGTTACTGGAAACTCGCTAACTTTACTAACTCGATAAGTTTATGAGAAGAGTCCTAATAGGCAATTCAAAAAATAAATAAATAAAACAATCAGCAGACCTTTATATTTTACTTAACCTCTAACTCCACTTATACGCGCATATTGCGCATACGGAGTACGGAGCATGGAGTATACAGTATAAAATGCAGTGTATAGTGTTTCGTACAGAGGGCGACAGTGGCGCGTATCAACGTGCAATGAGAAAACGAGCCTGGAGCCATCGACGGTTGACTTAACGCAACGAGAGAGAGCTAGGCTTGCAGCCTGTTTGCCCTGTTAGGTCTGTTATACGAGTACACACAAAGCACTGTTTGGTGTATCGTGATTGCCAAATGAGCGCACCTACCCCGATCAGACGTGTTTTCATTAGTCCTGCTTTAGATACTCTCTAAACGTAACGCATCTACATAGGCGGCTCACTGGCTACTCCCTACTGTCCACTGAGTACCTAGCCCAAGGCTGTGCCTCATGTCAAGCCTACAAACCAGACAACAAACCTGTACCAGGGAACTTTGTCAATAAAGTGTTGTATATATTTTTACGAGCAAACTATACCACGGTGACTGTTTCAGTTGAAAATTGCATGGAGGTCAAGACACCTTTACTGGAAGAAAGAAAAAGAACATGGGTATAGAAGTACTACGAGATATTGTTCTTTGAACAAAGCATTATCTATGCTGAGCGTATAACTTGGTGCATCTACGTAATATCTATAAAAAAAGATACAAGCATTGCCACTCCAAGTTATCTGGATATTCGTCCCATGTCAATTCGCGTAGATGGCCAAAAATTGGAACGCAGCCCGAAAGTGTAGGAGGACCACGTTTCACGTTGTACAATGTGCACGTGAACTTGCTTCCATCCACGTACAGCTACCAACACACTGGCTGCATACTTATGCCGAGGCTCTGCACATAAAGTTAGGGTCTACCACCACCATCCAGGAAACACTAGCTACCAAAGTGAGCGGGTGTATATAGCTACAGGGTAGCTGCCGTTTCCACTCGCACCCGTACGTCCCTTCTTACGGACCAGGAGGAGTTCCTCGCTGCCGCACAAGAATAAGAAACACGGAGCATACATAAACAAGGAGGTTGGGTAGGTTGGTAGGTTGGTAGGTTGGGGATGCAGCAATTTAAAACGTACCCCGGAATTCCTCCCAGCGGGGCCGTAGAGCGGCCCTCCGTATTACGAATTCCCTCCTAAGGCAACCAGACCTCTCTTGCCTTACTCTTCTTCTTCTTCTGCTGATCTCTTTCTTCATCTTCCTCCTCCTACTCAGCGTGGACTTTGTGTCCGCAGCATCCTCTCGGTACCAGGAAAATCGAGCTTCGTGCTGCTATAGAATTGTAATATCAATTATCGATATCAATGGAGCATGTGAAAGTATAATGAAAAAGTGACAATCGATACAGTCATTTCTTTTTTGTACTTTCTATAGCTGCCATCCATATGCTGCACTCTGCGATCGAAGCGAACCGACTAGCAAGTCGACAATGCGCCACTAACGTAAGTCAAATAAGGTTAACAATAGAGAATTTCAAGTTGTTTCTCGGTGGAATGGTAGAGAGTGGGACTGGAGAATCTATGAAACCTTGGTACATGAGAACATAGAATGCACGCGCGCGTGTGTCTGTGTGTGTCTGTATATATGTAAGAGAGAGAAAGCTTTGCGATTGGCTGTTTGAACGATGGTGTCGCCTCGGGCGAGCGTGTTTGCAGACATAAGGGAGAAGCCCGCGAGCCGCTCGGCCTGAGTCGAGGGAGTTCAATTGGTGGCAGCAATCCTAGTAATGTACCCGTGGGGCTGCGTCAAAGTGCCGGCTTTCTCTGGGCGTCGCGACGCCCGCTACTTGGACCCCCTTTAGGATTCGCCATACCCGAACACTCTATCATTCTTGTCTACTTGACTATATCCTATCAAAATTCTACCTCTGCAAAGTGCACCTTAGTTCCTGCTGAACCAGAACCTTGTCCAGAATATAAATACAATATACCGAAGTACTCTGGAGTTCCAGTGCATAATAACTCTTATTGAATATATAAATCTATATTGTTATTAAAATATATTTAAGAATTGATCGATCACGTACCATCATTTTCAAAGTCTGATTATCGACAATAGATACTACAGGATTAACGGACCGTTCACATTTCTTTTTCATTAACACTTTTTTATAACTACTTACTTCGCAATTTACTCTATCTAACGCGTACTGTAAGGCTGCTTCAAGGTTTACAGGATTCCGAGCACAGAATAGAAATAAGGAGAGAAGCAAATAAGCGAGAGTAGCTGTGCAAGCGTCAGTAAGAGAATTCGAGAAAGATAGTAAAAGGCAAGGAACCGTGCCCGAAGAATATAACGGCCACGAGTACCTGAATGTTTCATCGGTGCGTTTGGCGTTTCGTGTATCTCGCCGAGAGATACGGCCGTTGCGGGGCACGAACAATTGTTTTATGGCCCAATTCCACGATTCTCGCCTCGCACGTCCCTCTCACTCCCTAACGCCGCCGTCTCTACTGCCTACCTAGCTAGGTACCTTTTTCTCTTTCTTTACTCTTATATTTTTCTCTCTCTTGCCCCACCAATCCAACCTCGCTACCCTCTCGCATGCTTCTTCACTATGTACTTCTTACTGGACCCCATCGTATTGGAGAATGAATGAATGTTCGCCAGGATGTCCTGTAGATTCTTGACCACGACCTTATTCTTCAGAGAGCGTAGAACGGTAAATCGCTAGAATCGATAAAGCAACTGGTTCAATCTGTAAAAAAAAAAGTAACATCCGCTTCCGTGCACTGATATACAATTTCGTTAAAGACAGTAAAACAGGATTGACAATTCTGATTATTTTTTATGGATTTTTTTTTTTAAAGAAAATTAGTAATACCCACGAGCCATTGCTCGATCACCGTGCCGATTCCTCGGCATGAATGCACGAGTTGCCCCATCGGCGAATATATCGCGAGCGCGATTTCATGAATAGATAACGAGGACAGGGCTGCGGAGTAATATTAAGGTTCTTTCGCCAGGAAAAGAAAAGAAAAAAGTAAATAGGCTCGTACACGTAGAAAGAGAGTTACATACATAGATGTAGGGAGTGTCACTCAAACATCCACGAAGAAGCTTATCCTAATATGAGCGTGTAAGTCAAGCGCGGAGTCTAGAGTCCATGCGGCTCCTCCCTACGTATATACAGTTGGATGGAAAAGCCTTCTATTTCATTTTTATCTTTTTCCCTTTCTTATTATACCCACCATATCGTTTCTAATCTCGATGCTCAAATCGAAGTTTCGTTTGGGAATATCTTTTTCCTGGTACAATCATCTTTCCAGCTACATTTACAGCACCCTCTGCATACGTAGGTACCAAGGAATTTATAGTAGAGGGAATCCGAGGATGAGGTGGTGGTGGAGCCGAAAAAAGAAAATCTGCAAGAGAAAGAGGTGCGATAGCTAGGTGGTAGATGGATAGGTCGTAGGTAGCACCACCTACCGTCTAGATAGTAGGTGCAAGTGAGGAATAGAAACGGGATCTGGAATCGTCGCATTACCGTCTCGCCGGTCTCTCTTTCATACCGAATAAACCAGCTGTCCATTTCCCGATCCAACCCTCAGAGCCATCAATTATTCAACTTTTTCCTAGGTAGTTGTGCCGCACGGTAACAAAGTTGAACTTATACGACAAACTGGCCTGCGCCTTACTTTCCGCTCACTTTCATGTCCCGTCTTCATCCACTTCCAGTTCTTCATCTTCTTCCTCGCCGTGAATCTTGGTGCAAGAAGGCCAAAATACAAAGACCAGAAGAATAACTGGAGCACAGATCCTATCAGGCCCATCTTTCTCAGGTACTCCTGGACAAGAAGTTCATTACCATTATAGGATGAGAGTCCAGATTCTTCTGTTTATCAGGTTAATATATTAAGATCATACTCTGTATACTTCCATCTATTCCCTAGCATAGTAAAATAGGCACCTGACATTGTGCATATGTATATATGTGTGTATATATATACATATATATATATGGATTCGGCATCTGGCCTCCTTTTTAATTTTTTATCGTACCCGCCGTCGGAAGCCTTCTCGTATTCCTTCAGTCTGTTCACACCTCCGCGCCTTGGGACTTAACTTTAAAAACCGAGGACTTAATAATGCATCGGGCCCGCCAACGGCGGACGGTAAAACAGTTATAAAAACAGCGGTAACTACGTTAGGATCAATTATTTAAGATGCACGGTTCCGTAAAGAGAGCGAGAGACCGTGGCGAGCTAGTCGTAAAGGGGCTCAACCTAGTGAAGGGACTGAAGGGACTTGAGGGGACTGAAGGAGCTGCTGCCCAAGTGGACTCTACTTTTTCCTTCTTTTACTTCACCGCTTCCTTATTTCTCTTCTCTCTTCTTCTTCTTCTTATTCTGCCATCTCTCTTCCCCATACTACTATTCCTACTACTCTAGACGCTACTCCTTTAACTGCATCCCCTAAAAGATCCGGTTAAAACTTGCACAAGTGGCGCAGTACCGTATTACGTGGATAAGGCTTGACCTGTCTCGACGCCATCACAAAATGGCTGCTCTTATAACTCCATGCTGATACATTAATATTGTATTTGTCATTACCGCTTCCAAATGCAATGCTGCGTAATTTACCCTAATCAATGTACAAAAGATATTCAAGAAAAACGCTATAACTTTTACCCACTTAATAAAACAGCCTGGATCATCCCGCGGGGAGGTACAACGTTTAATCAGTATAACGGGGGATTGTCTTCTCAGATGGACAGTTCTATCGTAATAACCAAAAAACGACATGTTCCAATATTTTTATAGTATAATAACAGCACGTTTTACATGATGCTGTTCTTTTTTTGGCAACATAATGGGATATTTTAGCGAGAAATTTTTGGCTATCCGGATAGAAGAACAAAACATGAACTTTGTCATGCTGTAGTATGTAGGCACTTACTCGATGTAACGTTAGAAGGGGACATGGGATTTCCTTTATTGAGGATTATTCGTACCTGATTTTAAAGCACTCCAGGAGACAGGAAAGCTTTAAAGCTTGGAAATATTATCGATCCGCCTGAGACAATCCTCCGTCTTTATTTACGGGTCAAATTGTTTGCCTCTAGCGACTCGACACGATATTTTTGTACCGACCATCCGTAACCGATATATGCCAATATAAAATATATGTTAAGATATCATGGAAAGCTTCAGTCTTGTCATGACTCCAGGGCACCGTGACAGATAGACTTCTACAAATTAATTACATAACGCAGAGGTGACCGACATTTATTGAACAATTCCAGGATTCACTGGAACGATACTTACAGCACATGAATTCATGGGATCGTTGGTTAATTGAATGAATAAAATTTTCTTAATTACGTCACCTTTAATATACTTGAGTTTTTCAGATATACTAGCCATTTAAAAAAGATAACTGCAACTCAGTCAAGTCTATCGAATTTAGGATGGAACTTTAATTTTAGGTGCATTAATGTAATATCGATTATATGCCGTCTTCTTTGGTATTCCGTGCAAAATCAATAAGTAGTGAAAGTATGAACAGCACGTATACCTGACAATATATATTTGTTTCTATGTACAAGGATATAGATTTATTTAAGCCGGAAGTAAATACTTACAAGAATCTTTTAGCGCTAACCGTGCTAGCAGAAACGTTCGAAAGGCGTCGAGCTGAAGAAGAGATAGTGGCGCCATCCTTGATGGGATACGGATATTAGATCTCTTTTAAAAGTAATAGTCGATACAAAAAATTGCATTTTGTAACAACTGATTTAAATTTCTATTATTTATATGAAGCATACGATTTTTTTTTAGGTAGAGTTCAAGGAGGAATTTTTTTAGACTATTAATTTATATCTTCAAGGTCTGAGTGAGAGTTTGCTTGTAGGCTATGTGCCGGCTTTCTCATTGGGAAAGCGTCCCGCGAGCGACGTCGGCGTCGCAGAAGGTGTGCGCGCGCCATTCTCGTCTCTGTCCGTCGCGACGCTCATTGTCAGAAACGTCAAAAAGACCCGGGAGTATTTGGTGATCTTGTTCGTTATTGTGCACACATTTTTACAGTGTAGTGAAGATGCCCTTACATCGATATACGCACGCTGTGCTCTGTAGGATTCCACTGTCTCTGCGTACGCGAGGCGAAGTCGTCCTTGATGAAGCCAGGAAACAACATTTGGCTCTGGCACAGCTTTTACGAGAACTGGGCATCGATGTCGTCGAGATGCCTCCCGACGAGAATTCTCCACTCTGTGTTTTTGTAGAAGATATTGCTGTTGTTTGCAATGGAATCGCCCTTATAGCCAGGCCCAACGAACCTTCACGTCTAAAGGAGGTCCTGATCTCTGTTTTTGCATATATTAAAAATATTCATATCTGTTCTTATCTCTTTTTGGTTTGATAGAATATACTTCTTCCATATTACTAGATTGAAACAATTCGTGCTGTATTGAAGAAAGAACTTGAAATACCCTTGGTGGAAATTGCAGACAAGAATGCACGGCTTGATGGTGGAGATGTTCTTTTTACAGGTGGGTATCGTTTGTACGTAATCATAATTCAGAAAGAATGAATGTATGTCTTTTTATTATAGGGAGAGAATTCTTTGTCGGTCTTTCGCAGTTCACTAATGAAGGTGGAGCACGTGCGGTGGCTGCAGCATTTCCTGAATATCCCTGTGTACCTATTAAGGTTTGTTTTATGAATACAATCTTCACCTAGGGATTTTGATACTCCAAAATAGCTGCTTTCGAGGGCTTACATATATGTCAAGTGTCAGGTGTGCACGGCATTTAACGGCCGTGTTTTGTATCATCTTTTCATTCATCCATTCGTAACGTATTCGTTTAAGGTGGGTGATGGTGGCGAGGAAATCATAGTGGAGAATCTAACCTCAGCTCCGCTTCAGGTCAGAACGCGTTATAGTCTGGCTCTCGCAATTTTCTTGCATTCCCAATTACAGGAAATGCACACGTTCTTCTTAGAGAAACACAATTATTTTTGCACATAGTTTCATAAGAGTTTTTCTACGTGATCACACTTGGCTCCCTCATCTATTCTTTGTTCTATCTTGAATAATCAAGAAAAAATTGAGAAGCCATTACCTTAGTAAAACGCAAATCGTGCACGCTACTTTTCTAAAGAGGGAAAAGAGAAAATACGAGACTCCCATATTCAATCCACGCCATTGAGTCCACAAAGAGCACAAAGCGAATTTTATGGATCTATTTTTATCACGGTATCTTGCTATCCAATTATGATATTTACGGCTTTAAGTTACATCATTGCTGTTAGTACTTACTGCAGAGTAAGGTCAACTATATAGGGAAAATTAATATAATAAATACGATCACTCAACGTGGATTCGTCTAACACCATGTTACATGTATGTCTGCTTACGTCAGCACAATTATTTGCTTCAAGAACAATAAGTGTCAAGGTCTCGTAGATTTTAATATGCAAACGGAAGATAGGTGCCTAAAGCGGTACTCTATATAAATACAAACAATAGTCTGTGATATGTAAATTGCACGCATGCATTTCCCAGTCACGCTCGACTACGAGAATTGCATGCGACAGCATATTGCAAAAAAGTATATTCGTACAATACTTTTAAAAAAGTCCATGCCTGGTGAAAGTCACCATTTAAATTAATAATTGCTTTATTGTTACAAATTAAAATATATACATATGTATATCAACGTTACAAACGTCCCAAAAATTGTTTCTAGTACAAATTAAAAGTTCGGATCAGCAGATAAC
Source organism: Calameuta pygmaea (assembly GCA_031762395.1). Classification (NCBI taxonomy): domain Eukaryota; kingdom Metazoa; phylum Arthropoda; class Insecta; order Hymenoptera; family Cephidae; genus Calameuta; species Calameuta pygmaea. The sequence continues at coordinate 378,043 of JASANN010000599.1, forward strand.
GCGTTAATATTATTTTTGCTGAATCCCTTGCTTTTACAATTTTACACCTGACTTTCCTGTTTGCTATATAGTATAAATTATTAGCATAGAATACGTAGGACTCTAAAATTATGTATGTGTGCTTTGAATTCCAATAAAGGTCGCAGAGTCGAAGCGGCTGAAATCTTTGGTGAGCATGGCAGGGCCGGATGTTATCTGCGTGGGGGCTGGCAAAGAATCTCAAGAAGTTTTAAAGGTAAGATACTACGAGAATAAAAAGGTCAACTCGTACTATGGTATTTATCATTGAGATTAAACAGTCAATGGAATTAATAAGAATGAAGGACACTGTCAATTGGTAGTGACTGGGCTTTAAGTGGTAGAATTAGAACTGTTAGTGAATTAATTTAGACACTTGTAGCCTCTTTCTAATTACAATAAATGTAATACAGACTAATAGTATATTTTTATACAGCGAATAGAAAGAGAAGCAACTTACAGCTACCAGACGTTAACAGTGCCGGAAGATGAGGCAGCTAATGTCATCTATGTTAATGGTACCCTGATACATAGAGCTAAGGATGAAATACCAAATTCCAGCAAGGTCTTCGCCGAAAAGGTTGAATTCTCCACTAGATCCTTGCATATATCCGAATTAGCGAAGGTCAGTTTAGGCCTTTCTTCCTGTTGCCTCCTGGTGCGCCGACCTCGACACATTCGCAGCATTTAAGCAGGTCAATTAAAACGCACGAAGAATTAATTGGCAATTTCACGTTGTAAAGATATGTGATTACTAAACGACCAGCCCTTAATGGCTAAATATTCATTGATAATATAATAATAGTTTTAAGACTATTTACCACGGAACTGAAGCTTACACGCTACACTTAACGTTACCAAAAAAAGTGAAAAAAAGAGATTTATTGTCGTTTAAACACGAGGAATGAGAGTCAAACTCAAATCTCGTAAAATAATAACAATTTTCAATATGAGAATTTCAAACGAGTCCGAAAAAAGGTATCTCTTGTTTAGTCAGATAAAAGAAAATTTAAAAAAAAGTATTGATTAAGTCGCAGAATCTTATATGAGATGACGCGAATGATTAAAAAGATTTGAGATAATATATTGAATATTAATATATTGAGATGAATGAGAGTAATATATTGATTAATACGATTATATCCGTGGCTTTAATCTACAGATAGATCCAATTGTATTTATTCTAATAGCCATCAAATTAGTATCTGCTTTTCTTCATTTTTACTATTCATTATATTTTGATATCAAGAACAAGCTTTTAATGCATTTATAGTGATCTAATTTCTTTTATTTTGATTTTTTAAACATTCCTATTCTTTTTTATTATTTATCTCCTCCCCATTGACTTACTACTATTAACATCTATTGATGTACAGCTAAGTTTGATATTTATTTAAAATCAGAAAACTTTTATGCAATGCTATTCATTATTAAAGATAAGAATATGTTCTTACAATATCTTAATCAACTCCAAGAGTATCTGATATTAAACGCAGCACAAATCGTACATGTATATGTTCATGTACAGATATTCTAGGATCTATATAAAATATGTTCATAGATCAATAATCAATTATAAATCATTCACATATATATATATATATATAATATATACATATAGACACAAACAATATGTTGACTTATTGTCATGTATCAGTATCATAAATGTCAAGCATTCGCTAAACAGTATGAAAACAATCAAGTCACTCAGCTGTACTTGTAATGGATAATAACACTGTACCTATACTTACATTTTATCAAAATTACTGGAACTTTGATACTAGTGAACTGACTCAGTTGACGATCACTACGGGGAAGAAACAGATCTACCAATTAAAATTTATATAGACCAAACTAAATGGCATAGATCACATAAATAAACTAAAGGATAACGAAAATTTTAGTTAAATACAGAAAGTTCAAGTTCCAGTAATAACAAATTCTAAACTGTGGCAGTATACAGTAGCTCAATGTATAATAGTTTCATGTTTGTAGTTTTTTGTATTTCGGTTTTTAAATTATCTATACATCTCATTAACTTGCCCTGAAATAGCTTCGAAATAAAGACTCCTTACAATGAATTATTCGTACTTATTGGCAGCAAACCTTACAAGATTTACAATTTTATATAAGCAACACATTTTTATTTACACGTATAAAGTATGTACAAAAATGCATGATATTTCCTATTTAGATCTAGGTCAATTTTTACTATACTACTGTACAAGTGTCCCAAGCCTTGGCATTCACCTGTTTTAAAATGGCCTTCAGGGTACCTTTGGAACCAACGTCGAATGTTCTTGGAAATGCTGTACCTGGTGGACGTGCATAAAGGTTATGCATTATCTGTTCCCACTTGACTGGCTGTACCAGCTGCTTCAGCAAGTTTTTAGGGATTTTCTTCGCACTTGTATATGGTTTAGCAGTGACATTTGAATATACTGGAATTATAGGATCTTGATATTCAATAGTACGTATGGCTTTTTTAAAAGATTCTTGTGCAGGTGCCATCAAGCTTGTATGAAACGCTCCAGACACTGGAAGTCTTTTCAATTTTCGTAATCCTATTTTTGATGCATTTTCTTCTATGTATAATAGAGAATTCTGACATCCCCCAAAGATCTTGGCTTGAGTATATAAATAAATGGCGATACTGTAACATAAAGTAATCAATCAAATATAATCTTTGGTTGCAATAGTGCATCTAAATACTTTAAATTATAACTGACCTGCACTCAGGGATTTGACTTCCTGCATTCATAGCCCATGTTTTAGCATTTTGACAGATAGAACTTACTTTGGCACTGTGAGTACAATAGGCAAATATCATTCCTTGAGGACTTTGTGAAGCTGCTGTTTGCATCGCTGCTGCCCTGACACCAACTAATCTAATTCCATCTTCGAAGCACATAGCTCCAGAGAATATCAGAGCAGTCAGTTCACCCACACTGTATCCAGCCACACCTCTGCAAGTTTCCAAAACTTGTGGCCTCTCTTCACGAAGCTTTTCTAATGCAGCTAAAGAAGCTACTACTGTTGCAGGTTGATTATACTCTGTCCTGTCTAATTTCTCCTGTGGTCCATGAAGACAGATTTTTAGTAAATCATAACCCAAACACTCTTTGGCTATCTCAAAGAGTTCCTTAGCAGCTGGGAAATGCATGTATTCCTTAACATCGCCTACTTTTAATATTCCCTGACCAGGAAACAGAATTAAAGAGTTGTCTCGAGGATTGAACTTTTCACGTGGTGCATCAAGATCATCCAGTTCCTTCGATGCACCCTCAGGGTAGGGTGTAGTAGCCCACCGTGTGTCATTAGCTTCATTGAAATTAGCAGCATCGTCCAGGAGTTTGGAAATCTCGGGCTCATTATCTTGTGGTCCATCCTTTTTTCCATCTTCAGAAAACGATCGAATCAACCGGCATCGCGATATTTTACAGAGGTTAGAAAGCACAGTGTGTTGCAGTCTTCCTGCAAACATAATGTCCTCCACGTGGTAGTATTACTAATGAACAAATTGTTTGACTATTTTTCAATACTGCAGTGTCTTTATTGATGGCATTATACATTAAATTGTGAATTGGTCAATTACAAAACCGGCACACTTTGTTTATTAAACTGTACCTCGTGTGTTAGGCTAGCCTATGTTTAAACTACACATGCGCCGAACCCCGCATAGACGAGTAATGTCTTCAAATGTGCGTACATATTATGCAGAGATGAGTAGGAAGATGCAAAGCGCTACGATTTTAGGCGATACCAAAATCATGGCGCTAAATCGTAGCGGCGAGTCTGGAAATACGATTTTGTGATCATCGCCTCCGTCGATAACGC
>JASANN010000599.1:381997-400251 GCA_031762395.1 Calameuta pygmaea
GCCAAGCTGCAGGTTCGTGTTCACGTTTCGCTCGGCTACGATGGAATACGCGTTATCGACGGAGGCGATGATCACAAGATCGTATTTCCAGACTTGCCGCTACGATTTAGCGCCATGATTTTGGTATCGCCTAAAATCGTAGCGTTGTGCATCTCCCTGCTCATCTCTGTATTATGTATGAGGATTCATGAAACGTTAAAGTATTTGAGGTATTCCTTGAAATATATTTCTTACGCTTAGCGATTTCTAGAAATAGCCACTTCTGGGAACTGGTGCATCATCTTTGTTATTGGAGATATTTGTATTTCTTAGCCACTATGAACTATTGTTAGAAAATCTGGCAACGTTACTGAAGTTCCCAGGCGCAGTTCAATTAAGCCAGAAAACCTAGGACAAACGACTATTGTAATAGACATGTTCATTGTCCGTCCCGTAACGTCCCAGTAACGATACCGTGTAATTTCTAAACTGGGCTAAGCTAGAATAATATACTGCATTGCATGTGCACTCTGAGTTTTACTCTCAAACGTTAGAAGGTGATATAAAATATTAGCCCTTTGCACTGCAACAATTATTTTATACGAGCAATATGTCGCCGATGGCGAATAAAGGCTTAAATTGATCAGAAAAATTAAATGCATAATCAATGCAAGCTCAACATCAAATAAGCGAGCCATCATGCAATATACATATTCTGTCTGTATACGAAGAATTTCAATTTACGCATAATTACCTTTTTTAACTGAGATTCAGGTAGTAACGGTGTAATATTTAAAATATTTAAAGCTGCTTTAAATAATTTCCAAAAGGTTGGTAAGTCGTGGTGATTTTTTAAATAATATTGTGCAGAATTATTCCAAGTCCATGGATAGAATTAATATTTGACTAAACCCTCGTATTAGGAACAGAAGTCAAAATCTTTTAATATATTATAATAGGATCTCATTAGACCGTACCTAACAGCTACTAGGCATAGCGAGCACTGGCGATATACTAGAACTTTATATATCTTGTAGAATCCTATAGGAAGTCATGTGTCATATAATATACGAGGAATAACACCATTTTTTCCCATTCCTGCTTGGTAGTAAGGCAGTCTTACGTATCCTTAGGGTGGACAAAGTCGAGGAAATATAACAAGATTCTTAAGCAGTAATGAATGGGCCTTGCACATCAAAGGCAGTGGGAAGCGAGCAGCAAGCAATAACCAATGGGTAAGATGCTTCGGGTCTGAGTTCTGACGTTAATAGCTGTACACGTTTTGTCCATTGGTCGCTGATTTGCTACTCGCTATGCCTAATTCGCGGATGCGCATTTATATATTATTATAAATATTAATGTTAAGATTTATTGTGGCAAACACATTTGCCAGGAAATTGACGTAACAATTTATAAAAAGCAATGGAGCAACTCAAGAGAAACATCCTTCTTCTACAAGATAGGAGGATCCAAAAATATAATAATCATTAATTATCAGTGTCAGCGTTCCATGAAAATGTAAAACAATATTAAGGTGGGTACCATTTTAAATGGAATAACTTATATAGGTAAGAAACGAAAGAACTAAAGAGTAAGCGAACTAAATGATGAGAAGTTATGAAAATATGCAGATAAGAAAGTAAAGATGTAATAAGTTAAAAGTATTTTGATAATGAAAATAACGTCTAAATATTATTAAAAAATGTATATTTTTTTATTATAGGATCGAATAGATGAATCTACGAAGTAACCGCATGAAGAATCCATTAACTTAGAATTGCGTTGACGCGAATCTTCACCCTCTTCTTCTGCTTCCTCCTCCATCTCCTCGAAGAGAAGGGACGGTCTGTGAATTTCAGTAGTACCAGAGAGCGAGCAAGAAAGAGAGAGAGAGAGAGAGGGAGAGAGAGAGAGAGAGTGAGTGAGAGTGGGGCTCGACGAGAAAAGCCAGTTCTCCTCTTTGGAGTCGCGCCGTCACCTTCGAAGACATCGCACATCTTCAGGAAATAATCTCCAAGAGAGTAACTTAGGTACGAAGGACGCTGATAATACAGAAAAAAAAAGTCACTGAAAGTACTTTGCAAGTGCGAATAAAGAAAAAGAAAAAAAAAAAAGAATACAAAAATCTCCGTGGACGAGACATCCGGAATCAGCGTGACTATAAAATCATATAAAAGTCAAATTACATATTTCCTTTTGCGAGAGATCAATCTCCTTTGTCATAATACGTATCACCCTTCTATCACAGCATGCTGACCCTTGACATCCTATACGTAACTACCTGTTTTCATTGAATGACCCATTTCTTCAACGCTTCTCATAGACGGACAAGCTTAAGATCCTGGTAAATTGACAGACTGGATAGCAGTTGTATATAATTGTCTGCAGTTTAACTGTGAACTAACATAATTGGAATTTTTGTCGGCTTAATTAAATGAAAAGAAGATTGTGACTAATCGCGTATAACAATAAGAAATTACACCATGTGACTCTGATGATTTTTTATCATCGTTATCATCGCGTTGAGAAATCTTTGACTCTCTCTTTCTCTGTATGAGGTTCTCAGGTACAGTGAAGTGTGGACGAATTGCGTGGAGTGTTTTATAAAGGATATAGCGGCGGGCAGTGGGACGCGATAAATAAATGAAATAATCTGGATGACGTCCAAAGGGATCGAGAAACAATCGGGTCATTAGATAAAGAAATTTTGTAATCGATATCGACGATTCGCAAGTGACGATGGGTAGTAGGGCTAAATTTGGCGCCCAAGAGTAGCTTGCTCGACGCGCGGCTGCTTCTTGCTGTTGCGTTGCGTACGTTAACGTGTTGCGTAACACCGAAGCAAAGCAGGGCTGTAGCGTGGTGCGTTTCGAGCTGAGAACTCTGCTAAAATAACATTTAATGAATCGAGCAGTAATCCGTTGAGTTATGCACAATAATTAATGTCCTAGTTAGTACCAGTGATTAGGTCAAGAAGCAAGAGTTTATACGAACGGAGTATGTATAACGTTTTATACTGGGATTAAATATCATTCTTGACAGGAATAGCGACAATGAAAATACTAAAAGGGAGAGAAAGAGAGACAGAGGGAGAGAGAGAGCAATAGAATGCTTGTTAAAATGATGACTATAATCCTCTTGAGAAATTCTTCTTACATGTTTATGAACATGGGAGAGATGAGTCAGAATTGCAAAAGTGCTAATATTGCTCAAGTGAGCAACAAGTAATGCGCGCTTTACTCGCTCTGGTTTGACACTGAAACCTCCGTCCACACCGGACTTCTTACACCCTCGCAGTACTTGGTCTATTTTAAGAATTTGGCGTTATCGAGATTCAAGCGCAGTTAATTAACCCCAGACTTTGTAAGCTCTACGATTACATTTGCTTAATTAATTGCTAATATCACTTGCCAAAAACGTGTTGTATGTCACGTGCAATACCTGATACTCGTGGTACAAGTAAATTAGATTGAACCACTTGAGGTAATATTTTTTATTAAATTTCATGCAGACACTAAAGCTATATTTCTTTCGTTCATAATTTGAAAGAAAAGCGGAGATGATCTCTGAGTAAAATTTTTGAACCGGGCTAATATTAAACTGTGCTAATTCTTCGAGGTTACGCTTTTACTACTAGCTGCACGTGTTGTGCTCCATTGAAAAAAAGGACGAAATAAACTTGTTTTCCCCATAGTAAGGTGTTGTTACGTTGAAAAGCTATTCAATATCCTGGTGAAAAGAACGATAAATTCCGAAACGGATAAGTGATGGGTCGTTGCCAAGTCTTACGGATATACCAGAGAGTCCATTTCATTGTGCCGAATGGGTAGAAACTTTTGCAGAAGCTTAGAACTGTCTTCCTGGCTACCTGTACTCCCAGCAGAAATCTCTATTGTTTGTCTAAGACGATCCACGAAGAGTCATTGTAACGAGCTTTAGATTAGAAGCTTGCGATTCTTCTAGAGGACGATGACTTTTTAAACACAACTGGGATAATCGATAATGCATCGATCGAAAGTAGGATGGTGTTTCTTGGCAGCGAAAAGAAGGTGGGCGTCCGGGGCTCCTTCGAGGTCCGAGCCAGTTCGGTTCACGGGCACCAAATTAGATGCGGTCTATTTTTATCAGACACATAGCGGTCCCCGTTCCATTTTACCGGCAGCGAGCAGGGCTCCCAACTTAACTCTGAGCTTTTCAAAATGCTGGCTTGCGAGCTTTTCCATGTACTTTCTCAAAAAATTGACACGGACTGTTACCTGCGCTGGATGTTTTCATCCTGATCATCAATGGGCAGATTGAATGAATGATTCTTAACGTAAAGCAAATAATAAGGGACTAAGGTATTGAAATGGAGACTGATAGAATTTTTATTTTTTTGAAAAAATTATTTTTTTTAGAATTTTGAGCTTGAATATTACTTGCAGATTATACGAGGATTTCTCCTTTGGAAGATGTCCAGGCCGATACTGAGCAGGCCGCGCACCCGGGTCTATGGCTGCAATTATGACAAGGGCGAGTCGTACTACAAGCCCATGGTGGATCATCTCGACCGGAAGTACAGTGGAAGGCCTCTGTTTCCGGAGCCACGTAACAGCTTCGCCGATGAGATAGCTGCCCGCCGTAGCGACATCGGTAACCTCTTCAGTCGTTTTCCAAAATGGTTTTGAGGAATGGCAGTGATCATTGTCAGTACCGCCCATACTCCTTTTCCTGTTTGACCAATGAGAATTCACAGAGGGAATGCCCTCGACTGTTTTCCGAACAATTGATCATACTTCCTGTTAGTCAAAGTGTTTCCTGAGCACACTTAGTTTACAGTTTAAAATTTACAAGGTACAATTTTACAATGAACAACGGAGAATGCAAAATACCATACCCTACTTATCTGTGCTTCATGGTTGGCCGTTGAATCACTGGGAATGAAATATCCTTGGAAAACTTTGAATTTGGTGAAATCTATGATTATGCATACGCGTACATATGTTCTCAATGCTCCTGAGGCTTTACCAGAATCACATATATGTAAATTAGCACGTGTCCAGAAACCTATTAGTGTCTATATTTTTAAACGTTATCCATAATCATTGTATATCCATATCAGACTGTTGAATAAATACCATGGTTTCCCATTGTTCTACGACCTCGAACCTCTGACTTTGTGCCGACTAAAGTACAGAAAAGGAAAGTAAAAAGAAACATGGTGGATCCCTTTGTGTGCTAAGAAGATTTGTCGTGGATCTGCATGTCCCTACCCTTGTCACTACCATCTAGTGGATATCACCTGCTTGAGATTGTAAGATTGTCTCCTGAGAGGATGAGTGAAACGTTCTTATACAGTCAGCAAGGTGTAAATGTCTGACTTCAGTTTTATCCGTGAACGAGGGAAAAAGTCATACAGTCAATCAGTATACGACCTTGACCCACTTCGACGTGGAGGAAGTCTAGAAAATTGGGACACTCCCCCAGGAATTGCCAGGGAGACTGTTTAAGCGATGCTGCTGAGCTCAATATAGATTCTTAAGTATTCCTCGGTTACAGGAAGCCGTGACCTGGCCGGTACGCGCACCAGCTCCTTCGGCCGTGACCTAGACTTCGACCTCGACCCTCGACCCCGACCCCAAACCTCCACGGACTCCCTTGACAACGAGGAGACCGTCTTCGACAGCCGCGGGCAGCGCACCAGGCGCAAGTTCGCCGAGGACTTTGCGTCCGAGGTCGCGGCCACGACTAGACGTTTCAAGGCTCGAGTAGCCGCCATAGGATTTGAGGAGGATTTGGAGAATAATCGCAAACCACGTTTCGAGCCTGATGACAAGTTCCTGGAGAGCTATTCCGCTCGGGCACGGACCGCTCTCGAGGAGGCCGACGCAGCCTTCAAAAGGAGATCAAAATTCTTATCCGAGGAAGATAAGGCTGAGGAAAAGAGTGGCATAACCAAATGGTCGAAGCTGGCTGGTCTGGAAGACGACGTTCCCAGCGGTGCTGCCATCAGGGCTAAGCAGACGAAGGCGAGGTTGAACGATCTGGAATCTGAAATGGAAGAGCTAGCTGAAAGACAGGCTAAGAGAGAACAGAGGGTCGCTGCTCTTAGGGGATTAGTGAATGAGACAGCCCAAGCCAACGAGGAACAATCCTTTAGCAGCAGCAGCAGCACCAGCAAGAAGTTAGCAGTTCGCTCGGAACGATCCGAGAAACATGTCAGCTTCTAGACCCACGATCTCCTAAAATTAATTCTACTTCGACCATCGACCATCTATTATTTATCTTCCGTCTGCCACTACCTACGGTCCTGGTGTAATATTACAGATCGTTTCATGAAGAATCAGAACGACCCAACCGGCCATTCTGATCTCTCCTACCTAATTGAATTCTCTTGGAGCAATAGATTATTGTTCTCTTTTTTTAAATTCCCCTATGTACACCTCGCTATGTGTTTTAAGAGATAAATAAATATTGCTCTCTACGTGTCACACTTGCATAGTAGTATTTCCCAGTAGCCCTGTCGTTATGCTTTTCATCCTATCCTGGCATGCTGTATCCTGGACTGCATTCGTTGATAAAGGTGAGCATTCTATTGAGGTGTGCTTCAGGGACAGACTAAAAGCCCTGAAGCTGGATGAACACTTACTGATCAGTTTTTGAATTTTAGGATCTCGTAACCTGGCAGGGACCAGGAACGATTCAATGGAGGATATAGATCTTCTTTACAATCCTCGTGGCCGTCCAGTTCCTGAGGATACTTTCGAGGACGATTTCGTATCCAACCATCGTCGTTTCAAGGAACGTGCCGCAGCAGCCTTCGAGGAGGACCTGGCCGAGCTACGCCGCAAACGGAGAGATATGCAGGTTAAAAAAGCATCCCGGATGGAATCCTAATAACAGAAAGAAATCTATAGCTCATCGCTAACAAATTCTATATTTATTCATACCTGATGAAATAACCTATCGTAAGAGTATTTCCAAAACCTTGTCAGTCCGCCAAGAGTAAACCAGTGGCGTTTCCATGACTTTCAGGACAGGATGTTCGACATGATAGACATAAACGCTGAGATAGAAAGGGCCAAGAATACCTTGGAGGCAGCCGGCACTGCTTTCCAGAGACACGCGACGAAATTCGACAACGATGAAGACCTGGACGACCTCCCGTTGTCGCAAAAAATAGAAAGGAGCCGAAAGCTCGCCGCCCTAGATCCAATAGAGAAGCCCAAGCCTAAGATGCCTTCGATTAAATGGACCAAAATGCAAGAACATGACGAGGGTGATTCTGAAAAGTTTATGAGGGCTCGACAGGCCAGGATCAATTCCCTGATAGCTGACAATGTCCTTACCGAAACTCCAGGAGAGAATCAGCCAAAGAGAAGGTCTTCTTTCCTCAAGAGAAAGAAGAGCGTGTCCTTCTAAAGGATCACGAGTTCTTACAGAATAAAGAATATCACCTTACTCTACGAAATATCTAAAGGATATTCCACGGCTTTGTGCTCCTGTCAAAAAGGTTGCTTTCTCTCTGCCGCGCGATGTCAGTCTGTAAATGTAAATATTATCAGCAGGCCGAATAAAGAATCAGAGTAGTAAGGCAAGGCAAAGTTCGCAATCATCGTGTGGTTAATTATTGGGCACCTAATTAGCGTATAAGTAAACCAGAATAGCGTGTCAAAAGAAGATTTCGCCACGTCCCCATCTGCCTAAGCTGTCAATGGCAATAACTATTAATAGCGAGTACCAGACACCAATCAAATGCTTTGGTACAGGACCAACCGTCTAACAACCTTATTATATCAAACAATTATCTTGACGTACTAATCAGCCGTTGATTGACATTTTCATAAATCTGCACAAGTCCAAAATTTGATACGAAGCCAAGAGGAATGATTTATTCTTGAAAGTTAAGAGGACAGTCCCAACTAAGAAGCGTCTAATGTCACACATCATGTGGCACGCCAAGACAATGGCTGCTCATTTTACTTCATTTCTTATAAAAACGCGTGCCAACTGAACGGCTCCATTTCTTTGAGCTTGCTGACTAATCTCTCAGGATTTCACACCGGGAGAACAACTAAGAGTCCACTATTATTCTTACGGCTATTAAAAGAGTGCTACAAAGCTATTCGTATTATGTCTTTATATTTTCTTCGTGGTCCAGGGCCCAAACGCACCCCATCTGCAAGCACAGTACAAGAATACGAGAAGCAGTATCAATATTCCACTTAAAGTATCTATACTCAATGAAATCATTCTCGTGATTTTAGGGATGAATCCAGACGCAGCATGTGGCATTGTCAGGTGTTTTGTTCGAGACCCAGTGTGGCAAGAATGATTATAGCAAGTTGTGTGCCAGATCCCCACTCCGTGTACCTAGCGATGCTTAGGACAGTTGGTTTTTGAAGGGAGGGCGAGTCTTATAAGCTAAAATAAAAGCGAAACAAGGCAAGGAACCGGGAGTGGTGAGGCGAGTGGCACTCGTTGCCAGACGGTGTTTTTCGACAGTCAGTCATTCAGTTCGATACACAGTCAGTCGGTTAGTCAGTCCGTCAGTCAATAAGTCTGTGAAGGTGCTTCGTGCTTCAAAGAGCGGCTAACTTTTTCAAAAGGTAGACAGAGTGTGTAATTAAAAATGGAAAGCCTATACGTTAAAGAAAAATTCATCCTCCTGTTCTTATCATTAAAGTGTATTTAACTACCGAGTGATATCCATCCATTAAGTCACGCTGATACGATTCTTCAGGGGATTCAGTGCTATTTCTATCCGAGGGCCAAATCCTGACAGTCAACGATCTCGAAAATAGCGACGGTTTTGAAAAAAAAGAATCCTAAATTTGCACAGCGTCGTGTAATACGTTTCCTGGTCGTCTTCTACAGTGGCATTTATTTCACTTCATTTTTTTCCCCTCAATTGACTAACCAGACTAGGTCGAGGAATCTTGCAGCATGGCCGAAGCGGATTCGCAGTACATTTACAGCTGTGCAGTTAGAACATCGTCAATTACTTATCCTAACGAGGATAAAGGTTTGTTAAAAAAAAATAGACAACTTACCGAAGATTCAGTAAGATAATCAAGCTGAGGCGTCCTTTAATTCAGGTTTAGGTAATATGCTTATTAGCTTATCAAGCTTTAACCACAGCTTTACTTTCACTCACTCGCAGTGGAAATGTCCTAAGGATGTTTCTTGATAACTGCCAGCTGCATAATTGTATAGCTACTGCATTCCTTATCCTGCCAGTCCGCACATCAAACTAAATAATAAAAATCATTGTGCTGTTTAAGCAACTAAAACATGGCGTATACAGGTACCAATGATAAGTGCATTGCTTTCCTAATTGCTCAGCACTTGTATCATTAACCTTCCTGCAAAGTTTTCCCAACATTCTAGAGGTAAAAATGTTCGATGACGAGCCACCATCATGGGATATCGACGAACCAACTCCGGAGGAAGGAGTAAAGCCAGCAGATGGTACAGGAGAGGAAGGGGCACCTGGTGAACAAGGCGCAACGGGGGAAGTGCCACCGGAAGAGGAAGGCCTAAAGAAGCCCAAGTACAATCACCATTGGGTCCGGCCGTTGTTCCTTAACTATGGATATCTCTACGACTACAGGTATTTTTACACTGTCGATCACATTACTTGTACAGCAGAGAAACTAGAACAATATCTAACCTTTTACGGTGCTTTCGAAATAGGTTAGTCGAGCTCTTTGTACTGTATAATATTACAGAGTATTATTTATATTTAGGAAAAATTATTACGATGACGTGATCGACTACATGGACAGGAGGCAGAAGGGCTTGTTCCGTGACCCACCTAGGGCCCAGGAATGGGCCGAGAGGGCCATGAGGACTTACGACGCCAAGAACACTAACAAGAGTGGAAAGAGATCGGCTGACATGCGACTGATATCACAACTGAGAACTACCTCGAGATACTACAGTTATCATACTCGAGCTTACTACAGTCTCAAGTATCAGAAGATACTTTGAAGAAGAAAACACCAAAGAGGCAATATCAAACATAGATTAGTAACGAGAAACGGTGAGACCATGAACTTGGTAAAGAGTAGTAACTTTAACCGCAGTGAGAAAGAAAGATTGAATGAAAATAAGTGTTAACAGCATTTTTTATGGTCTCACGGTTGTCTCAGCCACTCCTCGACCTACCCGAGAAATAATCTCTCAAAATTTTGAGAGACTGTTTTATTTCTCAGGAAACAATAAAAACGAAAAACATATAAAGGCAAACGAACTCTGTGTACATATATGTATAAATATATATATATATACATATATATGTATACATAAACAATTATTAACTTGACTGCTAAAGAATTTTCTGTAGGTTCAATGTCCGTGTTTCTAGACGATACGCTGCATTGACGTGAGAATATCAATAAAGACTTCTTCTTCTAAGGATAATACGTGCACTTTTTAAATTCATTGACTATACGCATACCTAATTATCCTTCAGTGTCCTAAGAGGTATCCTTATTATCATACGATGAAAAAGAATACCATTAATTATAATGTGTTATTATGATACAATAACGAGGAATAAAATTAGAAATCCTTAAGGGTTTATTTTATCTTAGACTGGGACAACACGTTGAACGGGTATAATGTCAACATTTTAATGTAGTCATGATTCTGATACACAAACGGTTTTTCTCCTTTTTCGTTTATAATAAACAATTATTATTAATAACTATCGTTTATCGTAAATATATTTATATACGTTGTGTGTTTGTGTCTGTTTCTTTTTATGTATGTATATATATATAGATTTTATTTTTCATTTTTTTAATGTAAGACGCAAAGCAAAATCAAACTTTTAACATCTCGGTATCATCATATACACAAATATATCTTGCCGCTATTCAACTCTCGACATACGGCACGAGAGAATCCTTTAGTCACGACCGCAACAATGATAATAAATATACGAAAGTAAAGAAGACACAAAAATAGGCAAAACGGCAATTCAATAAGAAGAGATAAAAGGAAATGGAGCAAGATGCAATTGAAATAAGGATGAGACTATGAAAAGTACCTAAGGAGCTACAGGATTAATAATTATGTGAAAAAAGAAGAAGAAAATTATTCTGCTTAACCTCTCGCTTATTGCTAGCACCATGGCATACTTGTTTTCATAATAGCATTTAATAATAGTAATAATTATAACAGTATACTATAAGATATCACGGTTCTCCATTGGCCACATGTGTGTACAAGTGGAAGATGATGTACACGTAATGAGAAATAACAAAAATGATATAATTAATTGTCATAAAACATCAAGAAAGAATGAAATTATCGAAGGAGGGAGGTAGAGAGAGAAAAAAATCCTGTCGACAAGATAGACACTAAGCCGAAGAGAGGATGGATGCTGAATATTTATCAGTAACGAGGCCTTTGAAAGTAAGAAGGGAATAAAACTCCAAATTAAAGAGGTTTCTGATTGCATAGATTTACATTACATAATATCAGGGTGACAGCGAAAGGTGCTCCAAGGCATCGGTCAAGACATTGATTGATTGATATCCAATTCGAAGACTTTTTTGAATTCTATTCATATCATAGCGATGACAATTAATCCTACTGGTATCAATGGACCAAAGGCAATCTTTCAGACAGACAAACGTACAGATAGACAGACAAACAGACAGATACTCGAGACGATGCAGAAAAATTGTAAATAGTTAAAAGGAGAGTATTCTTTAGAACCATATTTCATGGGTAAGACCCAGTTATAAGATAATGGGAAAGTTTAATCTGCGTAATTGGCTAGTGAGAATATCTCACAGCGTTAATTATTATTTATTATTATTTATCATCTCGCAGTGCTATCGATTTTCGTACACTCAATCGTCTTCTTTACTCTTTAGTCTCTGAAATCTCATTACACAAATTCGCACTCGCTTTACGCCACCATACATTACACTGTCGTCTCCCCTGTTCCATTAAGTCACAGTAACTCATACGGTCTTACTGATTCACGCGAAATCGAGTAGAATTACTGATATAACTTTGATAACGTGTATTTATAATTGTTAACGCATGCATTTATTTATAATCGAAAGCAAGTTGACACGATTATACGTAGAGTGAACGATATCTGGAAAAAAGCAAAGGCTCGCTGAAACTTTCAAGAGTCCCTCTTGGTCGCGTCTCCTCTCATTCATGTTTATTTTCTTTTTTCTCAATCTCTCTAATCATCTATTTAATGAGCGCATATAAGATTTTGATCTTATGACGTATCTCGTCCTCCTTCTGACCATAAACATCCCTTGAGTCTCGTTGAAAGTTTTTTTTTTTTTTTTTTTTTATGTAAGAAACAGCACGATAATGCAAAGCATGAAGAATTGAATATAAGCTGTCTTTAATTTCTTCCTGAGGAGGTAAAGAACATCAACAAGATAAAGAGTATCGTCTCTAGATCATACTTTGAAACATGCACGCAAATAATACTCATTTAACTATCGATCCCCTTTCAAATCCCATCAGATAGTTTGATTAGATATTTTATATAAAAAGGCCAGAACGTGTAATGTATCGTATGTATATCTAAGTATATCTGTATCTTGTATCAGTGTATGAATATTGCGCATTTATTTTGTAAATTCTCTGCCACTATTGTTTTATCTGTATACCATGTGTACTTCGTGTTATTCCCTGCCTCTCTGATAAAGTCTGCCCTTAATCGCTTCTCGACCCTTATACTTTGCCATTTCATTAACGTGCTTCTTAATTCGTTCTTTCCTTTATTTATCTTCTTCAATCATCTCACAAGTAAGTCACACGTTATCGCAGAGTAATCAAATTCCTCATTCCTTCCATACTTTGCGTAACACTGCTGATATTTTTTTACTTATTGCTTTCGGATTAAAGGTATTACAAAGGTATTATACGAGACGCCTAAGAATCTTGCCGCTAACTCTGCTTTCTGGTTTATTTTATTTTGTATTCCTTGGGAAACTGATGACGTGTAGTAACATACCTTCAAGATTTTTCAAGGTACTAGAAAACTATCCGTAAATATTCAAACGTCCTCTTATCACTGTCTGTCGTCAGTATAACAATGGAAGACACAGCCCAAACATAATGGTAAAGGTGGGAGGTCCCAGTAGTAACTGAGAAAAGCGGCGAGACGCGGCGTCACATTATTTTTGGTTTAACATTTCATTCTTTTTGTTTTTCGTTTTCAAACTCACCCAACCCCTCGCAAACCTCATTCGATTGCGTCACGTGACATTCGAACATAGGAGAAAGCACTTTGTCGCGATTATCAGAAATTTCATTTATACAATATATCATTAATTTTTAGCCGTTACTTCAAAACCTTTTTTTTTTTTAATTTTTTGTTTCACCTTTTTTAACGATTTATCATCACACTCATGCACCACGCATTCTTCTATCTCTCGCACACATGTATTCACTCAACTTTCTTTCAATTCGTCGTAATGTTTCGTCATATTTTTCTCATTTATTTTTTCCTCCACTTCTTCGTTCTCGACTTCATCCAATTCATACTTTCCCCTTCCTTCGCCGTTTAATAACGTTAACTTTAGTGAGGTTATTCATTGTATCTCGTTAATACATTTCGACGTTATAGATTATAGTAAGACGTTATACGTAATTAAATTCATTATGAATTAATCGTTAATGAGCAAGAGACAAATAGATGTACAGCATTTTCTTTTTTCCTCTTTCTTTTCTTTCCTTTTTCTTTTTGCTCGCACTTATAATAATAGATAAAGAGAAAGATGGTATACGATAATACTAATAAAACGCAAGTGAAAGAGAACAGCAGAAGTTTGCGATTCTCTCCCCCTCGGGGTGACGCAGACATTTTGCGAGCATATACGAGCGAAAACGAGAGAGAGAGAGAGAGTAAGATAAGATAAGATATTATAGATATAAGGAGCTTAGAGAGGATCGCACTCCAGAGAATAATCGTACACCTATTTCGTAGTCTAAAGGATTTCTCGTGAAGGGATCCGCCCATTGAGAAGTTTCACGTGGCGCCACGAGCGGAGGACTCTGTAGACTCAAGATCAAGAGTCCGATATAAGAGCAAAGTCGCTCCGTCCACGTTGCCAATGATTTGATGGATTTTAAAAGAATGCAGATTAAAGTAAGGCAATAGAGATTGTCCATTTTCCACGTGTCCGCATTTAAATGGCGGTTCACCGAAAACCACCGAGGAGCAATTAATTCAGTACAGTGCATAGCACCACCCCACCATCTGTTTGCCTGTGTTTACCACTCAGTAGTCACCTTGCAAACTTTGATACTGACGAAAATTACGTGGTTGGACAAACTCTATATAGAGTACAGTACCTCTGGGATTAATATAACGGAGCAATAATGATTTAGGAAAGAAAAATCAAGAAAATAGTTCAAGGAACATAAGTGATGATAGAAAGACATACATATATATATAATTCAAGGTATCAAATAGTAAACCATTTTTTAGAAAATAAAAATCAAGAAACGATGGAAATCACAATATCATGTTACAGATAAGGTTCTCAAGATCCTTGTGAGGCAATGGGTCGTCGATTATTTTTGAAAATATAGCGAGAGATCCTAACCCGAAGAGTCACTCGGGGACGCCCACAAGGCACCAGGCACTCGTACTCTCTTGTGCAGCGAAGCACATGTACACGTTTTCAGGTAACACGCAGCAATACAAGCAGTCAGTGACAAACGTATACACGGGCGGCCCCTTGAAACTCTCGAGAAAAATAAATCTATTGAATAAAGAAAAGAAAAACCACATGGTTTGAGGCGAGGATGGGCTGTGGCGGAATCACTCGTATTTTTTGTATTCTTCTTTTATCCTCATTAATTTTCTCTTTTTTTTTGTTTTAAATAATAGTAACGCTCATAATTAAGGGAAACGATACTATCGCGTTATGTCCAGCGACGAAAAACCATCCCCAGGTACAGGAAATAATTCCACATTAGATCTAAAAGCTTCTCAATTGCTGAGAACTAGGATCATTCTTCGTCGCACTGAGTTACAAGGTTGATTTTCTTGCTACTTAAAGTTTTCGGCCGGGGTGCCGATTATTTTTATTATTATTATTAATATTATTATTAACTGTATAAGTCCGGTGCCGAGGATAACGAGAATAGACGGAGCGACTGGGACTAGTCGTGTCGACTAGCTTGCGGTGTGCGCAAGCGCCGTGGGCCCAGCGGCCTCGGACGGTTCGGGCCCCGATCCAACCGTCGGAACCAATCGGATACGCTCGATTCCGTTGGCTCCATCGGTTGGCACGGTTATTCGACACGATCCACACGAGAATCCAGATACATAATAAAGGACTCACAGAGGAGCCACGTCCAATTTTTTAAACGAAAAGATAAACTGGGATCTTACTGGATTTGCATATTGGGAAACGTTCTTCATGGGGGGGCGGGGGGGGGGGGCTTAAATAATGGGAATCGCAGTGGACGTGAACCCTCTACGAGGAGTATGACGTTGACGAGAGTTCTCTGGCTCTGGTGGGACTTGCATCTTATCGAGCCGGGGCCCGATTCGGGGTCGCAACCATCCTCAGAGACATCCTGCGTCCGGGGCCTCACTGGGCCTGTGCACTAGGATCGCACTGCAACAGTCGCACTATGGACGGGTCGCTCTTCGCTCCCTCTATGAACTCGTCCAGTGAAAGCTTCCCGTCCTTATTCTTGTCCATCTGACGGAATATCTTGTCTGTTCTCTTTTCCGGCGTCGACTCGTCCTCTGGCATCTTCATCACCGTACCCACCATTTTGTATATCGCCTAAAACATGAAAATAGGCACTACAGTTTCGCAGAGGATCATTCCCCTCAGTAAAATACGATACAATAATCGAATCTTCGCCAGGATCCTAAACGCCGCTTCTCCCTCTACACAATATTTTTCATTGAGAAGAACAATAATTGTATTAGAAGTTAAGGAGCGTCGTTGAAGGTCCAAAAGATAATCCAAGATGACATCAAGGACTCACTGTGACAATTTCCAGCATTTCCTGTCTGGATATGTAACCATTGCCGTCCAAGTCGTACATGCTGAATGCCCATTTGAGTTTCTGCTCCAACTTCCCACGCGAAGTGACGCTCAGAGCGCATAGGAACTCCCGGAAGTCAATGGTACCGTCTCCATTGGCATCGAATGTCCTGAAGACGTGCTCTGCAAACTAATCCACAAGCAACCTCAGAGTTATTATCAGACATTTTATTATCATGGCAGTGAGAAATATCAGATTTATATGCAAATAGATAGAGACAGAGCGCACGCGCGCACACATCAAGAAAGCAAGATACGGTGTGAGAATTTCTATAGGGAACAAGTGATTCGCTATACGCCGTACCAGAGTAATTAATGGTGCTGTTGGCTAATTAATTTTACTTGACTGCGAAAATATGATAGGTGCACTGTGACAATGTATATTGCTGTACAATGCTGTAAAATATCTTCAATAATTATAGGCATCATGCATATCCCAGTTACGCATCAGCTTGCGTGCTTCTTCATCATATGTTAAGTACTTTAGGATCAATACTCCTTGAGCCAGTGGTTCTCCAGGCGTTATTAACCATAAAGCGTGATGAGGGTCGGTGAGCTGACAGTGAAAAATGTAAGGACAAAGGAAAATGATACGTGAGAGAAGAAAATAATACAGTGAACAAAATGGATATGGAGGCGCAGAGGTACAGACATACTGATAGATAATAGAAGTTCTTTCTTGTATAGAAAGACTGATAAATAATATAATTTAAAAAGAGAAAAACGTATAGGCATATATAATGATTATCAGTAAAGATTATTTAGTGATAATTATTCGCGACATGCCGTGTGATTAATAATCCTTTACCTTCGTCCACAGTGTGTACAATTGACAATTAGAAACAAGAGAAATACATATATGAAGAGAAGGAGAACATTTTTTTTTATTTGCTGGCTATATATAATGAAATCACGATGTACTCTTGTCCTTATGTCCACACCATTAAATTATTGAAAGTAATCGATAAGAAAAGTTCCATTGAAAAATTTCATACTCCACAGTACGAATACGGTAGAACAATCGAGGACGCTTGTAGAAAAATCTCACCTTAGAAGCGTCTCCGTAGGGGAAGAAGTTTCCATAAATCTTTTTGAATTCCTCGACGCTCAGATGTCCGCTTGGACAATCCTTAAGGAATCCTTTGTACCACTCTTGAATCTCTGCATCTGTAATATAAAAGGAAATCAAGTGATTCATCGTTTGTATTGATTGAAAAACACACTTAAAAAATGCAAGAGGCAAATTATACTAGTGTCTAGGAAATTAGTTGAATGACAAAATATTAAAAATTGTTTATTTAATTAGTACCTGAGAATTCGGTGTTCTGTTTGAGGTCTTCCAGGACTTCGGGCTTGAGTTTACTATTCTGTTTGCCCATCGCTGCTGTTTCGGGTCCCCCAAAGCCCGCCTTGGTGGGTCCTCGGCTACCTTTAAATATTTAACTGCTACCTAGCCTACTAGCCTACGTTCGCTTAGACGAGTAACCCTGAATCCTCTCGAGTAGGGGCAGCAGGTAGCCCTGAAAAAAAAGAAGAAAAATCATCACCACCTATTATAGAGCTCTCTTGGGGTTTTTTGTGGCCCTTCTGATGGATAATAGACGCAACCATAAAGGCATGATACCACGGGGAAAGTAAAAAGCTTTACGATACAAGAGGGAGAATAAAAAAAAAGAAAAAGGACAGACAACACACAAGAAAATAAGAACATTGAAGAGACACGAAAGAAAATCTTAAAACTACTCATTCACACTTCGTTACAATTCACACGTGTTCGTTAATTGATCTTGATCGTCACGATACCAAGTCCTGCAACAGATAAAAAGAAAAGCAAATTCGTCAGGGTCAATGATAGCGGATTTAGAGCATAGTACGGTTTATTATAATAATAGTAATAATAGTAATAATAATTAATAATGTAGGTTGGTATCGGTGTTCTCGCCGTATGTAACCCACATACAAAATACGAGTTCTTATTTTTTTTGTTCTTCCTCCTTTTTCATTTTTGTAATGTTACTCCCATTATCCTTAAAAGATAGTATTATTTGTTAAGGTAGTAATTAATGCAATATAGTATATTTCCTTTCACTCTTCCTTTCTCGTGTAGCATCTGCGCCCACCCTCCCATCATCCTTTCTCACTGTGTCTCTCCTTCCTTCCTTCTCTCTCTCTCTCTCTCTCTCTCTCTCTCTCTCTCTCTCTCTCTCTCTCTCTCTCTCTCTCTCTCTCTCT
>JASANN010000600.1:0-11156 GCA_031762395.1 Calameuta pygmaea
AGTAGTAGTTGCCACAGTAGAAGTTGTAGGAACAGTCACAGTCGTACTCTCAGTAGTTCTCACAGTAGTTTCGGTAGGCGCTGCTCGTGTCTCAGTAGTAGTTGCCACAGTAGAAGTTGTAGGAACAGTCACAGTCGTACTCTCAGTAGTTCTCACAGCAGTTTCGGTAGGCGCTGGCTGTGTCTCAGTAGTAGTTACCACAGTAGAAGTTGCAGGAAGAGTCACAGTAGTGCTTTCGGTAGTTTCGGTAGGCGTTGCCTGTGTCTCAGTAGTTGTTACTGCAGGAGAAGTTGTAAGAACAGTCACAGTCGTACTCTCAGTAGTTCTTTCAGTAGTTTCGGTAGTCGCTGGCTGTGTCTCAGTAGTAGTTGCCACAGTAGAAGTTGTAGGAACAGTCACAGTCGTACTCTCAGTAGTTCTTTCAGTAGTTTCGGTAGTCGCTGGCTGTGTCACTGTAGTTACCACAGTAGAAGTTGCAGGAAGAGTGACAGTAGTACTCCGGGTAGTTTTGGTAGGCGCTGCCTGTGTCTCAGTAGTAGTTATCACAGGAGAAGTTGTAGGAACTGTCGCAGTCGTACTCTCAGTAGTTCTTTCAGTAGTTTCGGTAGTCGCTGGCTGTGTTTCAGTAGTTGTTACCACAGGAGAAGTTGCAGGAACAGCCACCGTAGTAGTTTGAGTAGGTTTTGTAGATGTTGTTTGTGGTTCAGGAGATGTTACTGTCGTTGATCTGGTAGACATAACTTGACTTTCGTTAGTAGTACCATAAGTAAATCTCGTTAGTAGTGCTTTTTGTGATGTAGCCGTTGTTTCTACTGTAATTGGTGTTTCTATCTTTTTTGTTACTTTTGTCTGACTTTCTGAAGTCGTCATTGTTGTAGATGTTCCGGTAAGTTCTTTTGTTGAGATTGTTTCTTTAGGTTTTGAAGTTGTTTCTGCGATAGTTGTTTGTTCGGAAGTGGTTGTGTCAAACTCAGTAGTTGTTTGCGCAGTAGTAAAAATGTTCTTAGTACTATCAACATTTACTTTAGTAGACCCAATAGTGGGTACTTTGTTTGTTATTATCGTTTTAGTAGACCTAATTGCTTCTGTAATACTTAACATTTCAGGAGTTGTCTCCGTATTTGCTTTAGACATTTCAAAAACTTCTGATACTGTGTCAGATACGGTCTTTGTAAGCTCCGTAGTACTTTCAACAGTGACTTGACTAAGAGAAGATGGTTGTATTTTGCTAGACAACATCGACTGCATTTCTGGTATTATTCCGTGTTCAGAATTGATTTTTACAGATTCTGTAGTCGTTTCTACTGTAGTTGTATCTACAGATGATCCCGGATTTACAATGCTTGTTATCGTCGATACAAGATTACTAATCGCGTTTGATAGGTGAGAAGTAAGGAATTCTGCAGTGGTTAAAACACTGTTCGTTGTTTCTTCCAATTCTGGGACATCAACAGTTGGTTGCAATGTTGTTAGATTGACTTGATTACGATGAAGTAAATCGATGAGGTTGTTATAAGCTAGTTGTTCCTGTTGTTTACTTTTATATTCTTTCATTTTATCTAGAGGAATTTTTGTTGTTTGACCATCGTTATCTACCATAACTACAAGACGGTTTGTTGTTTGCAAATCACTTTTTCCCACTGAAAAATCATCTGTTGTTTTTGGTCCTACTGATTCGTAGTCTACATACGCAGAAGAACTTGGTACTTCAGTAGAAATGTCATGACGATATCGAATATTTTCCTTTTCATTGTTTAAAGTACTTTCCCATGGCATGCTTGATTCAGTAAATTCTCCTGGTACTTTTGTCCAATCTGCTAGCAGAAATGATTTGTTATATATTTCATTGGTATATTCACGGTTAATGGAACTTGGAATTTTTTGTATATCAAATTCCGGAATCTCTGTTACAGACATTAGATTTCTGCCAAGCCGGAAGTAGACTGGACTGTTGTATCTTTCGTTGGAAAATTCACGAGATAATTGTTTTTCTTCTGAATTGAATTCCGCATCATTTTTTGATCCACTCTCTAGAAAATCCATTTTTGGTACATTCGAATCGTACAGCTTCCCAACTTCAAGATTACTTTCAATATTTGAGATTTGATCAGGCATGGATTCATCCAGACGTAAATCTACTTCCGTATTAATTACAATTGGTAAGTAAGGATTGATGAAAATTTTCAACGGATCATTCTTTGGTGGCAGCTGGTCTTCTTCCTTCAATGGATCAAGATTTTTATTTTTATTTTCCATTTCATTCTTCATGGTCGTTCCGCTTCTAGGCTTAATGGTACTTATTGATTTAACTGTATCCTCGAGCATATTATTCCCACTTTTAGTTATGTTTTGTGTACTTGACTTTTCACTAATCATTACTGACTCACTGTTACTAGTCGTAGTACTTCTCGTTACATTAAAAGTCTCTTGACTGCGATTTTCATTCTTCGTCAAACCAATCGAATGTTCGGTTGTCCGTAAATGTGTTTGTTCATATCGATTCTGATCTTCGCAAAGATCATCAGCAGCAATTTGTGCCGCTTCGCTAGCGTTTGATAACTTCTTCCCATTCGATGAAATATTTTTATTATCATTATCATTTTTCCGGTGATCCTGTACGTTGTGGTCTTCATCCTCATCTGAAAGAGTCGACTGAATTCGTCTATGATGTTTGCCTCGTTTTCTTCCGCGTTCTCTTCCACGTTTTCTCCCACGTTTTCTCCCACTAGTTGTTCTTCTTTTACCTCTCGCAGCAAAAGTTGTTGTTTCGGTTGCTTTCGAAGTAGTTTTCGAATAGTCAGGAACAAACGTATTTTTGGCTATTGAAGATCCTTTATCTAACTGAATATCTGTGCCGTTGATAACGTGTTCAGGCCATATTAATATTTTCCCTATTGCAGTCGAATTTAGGTTACGACGTGCCCTTGTACCAATTGGATCAACATCATGCGAATCTTCTTCCACATGATTGGCTGTGCTTAGTCGACTATCAATTTGACCCGAGAGTCTGTCAGGTGCTCCGTGATCACCTGCAACAGTAGCAAAGTCTCTTAAAGCAGTCTCCAGTAACTCTTGAAAGTCATCATCGATTTCCAAATTTCTTTTTTTATCTCTAACGCTCTTAGTCTCTCGTTTTTCGCGTCTCTTCTCTCTATTGGTATTTCTTATATGGTACACATTATCAGTATCATCTTCCTCACCGTTTGCTGCTGTTCCAAGTCCTTCTAAATAAGCTGGAAAATTTTCTAATTCTGATTCATAATTTCTATACTTCCAAGCATTCTCATAATCGTCATTTAATTGTTTGTCATTTAATGTATAAGACGGTTCTGATCTCTTTCTCACGGTTTTAATTGCTGTTTCGTCTTCAGGCTCCTTCACTGATTCGTATTCTGCCAACAGAGGATCCTGATCTGTCAGACTGGTACCGATATTGCGAATCCTTTCTAAAATCTTGCTGAGTACATACTTTTTTGCTGTGAAGTCATTTTCCACATCAGCATCCACAAATTCTATAGACACGTGACTCGTTTGGGAATTTACTTCAGTAGAAGTTGTTTTAGCAGTCAAGGTTTCACTTTTTGATCCTGGGTTTGCAGTACCATCGATCGATTCTACCAAGTTCGTTACACTTCCTTCAGTCGTTGTAGATACTGTTGATTCACCTGTATAATCTGCAGCTGTTTCCGTCGAATACGTTTTTTCTTTTGTATTAGTAGTACCCAATTGGGTAATCATATTAATTGGAGTTGTACGGGAATCATCCGGTTGGCCTACGTTGACCAGTTGTTCGGTTTGAGATTTTCTTAATCCAGGCCGAACTCCAAATTCAATCAGAACATAAGGATGAGATGTATTTTTCACATTTTTTAGTACATTTTTAGTTGATTTTGTTGTATGTGAATTATAATGTTTTTTTGGAACAGATCTTGTTGTTTGAGATTGTTTCTTTCCTGGCGACCCTGCAATTCCTTGTGAAGTGTTAAACTCCTTTCGTGAACTCTTAATATGTAACGATATAAATTTTTGTGGCCCAGAGTCTGTAGTATTTTTAGGTACTTTTGAGTTGATTTTTGAATTCACTTGTTTGTGAGTATTTTGAGGTTTCTCTAGAGACACTATAGAATGGACAGTAGTAGTACTTCCAAAACCCATAGCATGTGCTTTAAATTCTATGATGCTTTTAGAATGATCCGTTGAACTTTCAGAATGAGTAGTGAAGGCAACGGTATCTTTGACTGTAGTTCTTGTATTAGAAGTAAAAGCTGTATTAGTACTTTTTTCGGTGGCATTCTCTGTAGTGTTTTTTATTCCAAAATTATCCACAAAAAAACTTTTTACGGTGTTATTGGCTGCTGCATCCACATTCTTCTCCATGGTTGGGGTGGGGCTTTTACTTATCAATGTGTGCTGTTCAGTCGTAATTTGATTAGGTTCTAAAGTGGGTGTATCAGTTACTGTAACGAACGCTTTAACAGCGCTTATTGGAGTGCGTGTAATTTTTGTATTATCTCCTGTTACCGCTACATCTTCTGCATTTCTAAATCGATATTTTTCGGCAAAAGCTGTAGGACTACTAGATATAAGGCTTAATGTAATTTCCGTAGTATTTGGAATTTTTTTTGTATCTTTTGGAGTAACATTATGAGCCACGGTCTTCTTTTGACTAATTGATTTAAAGAAGTCCATGAAATTAATGTTTTTCTTCTGGTTCACTTTCGGGAATGTTTTATTTTTATATTGCAATGAAAAATGCTTTGAGGAACTGTCATCGCCTGTTGATTTTTCTTTTTTAATAACATTGCTTGTAATATGTGTCGTGGGGCGTGTTGTTTCACTGGAGATTTTTGTGACTTCCGTTGTAACTGTGGTTGTTGGGTTTGTTAAATTCTCTGATGTTATTCTATTCGTTTCTATTGGCCACGTATGCTGTTGTTCTGTTGTTGATTTTGTAGTTGACGTTGTTAATTCACTGTCATTACTAAATGTCATGTTGAATGATTCCGTAGGATTAAGTGTTAAAGGTATTTCTGTTGTTGCATTAGTATTGTGAGAAGTTGAAGTGCTCTCTTTAATCTCAGAAACATTATTCTCTTCAACTTTTGTTGTTGTTTTCAGAAACTGGGGATGCATATTATCTGTGAAGTTGATGCCAATCCCGGTAAGTCCTTTTGAATCCGTTTCCGACTTTGAAGTAGGCTCTACACCGGAATATGTCAATTCCGGTTTTGCGACGTTCACACCGAATCCTGGTGGATTTGTGGAAGCTGTTTGCTGGGAAGAAACTGTATCCAGGTCATTGAATTCTTCAATACGCTCTTCAGGTTCGTTTGTTTGATGATTCTTTAGCATATTTTCTACAATTTCGTTGTAGTCTTTTTCGAAATTTTGGTGTGTTGTAGCAATCACAAGCTCTGTGATCGGTTCCTTATTAAGATCAAGAATAATTTCGTGTAAGCTAGGCTCGCAGCCTTTTATTTCCTTGCACTTTTTAAAATTTCTTTCAGCATCTCTTTTGTTTGAAGAATTACTCAAAGTATTGAAAAAGTTAGTATGTTTCTGTTGGCTCAATTCGCCAATTGATTTAGCACCCCATTTATCTTGGTCAATTGATTTTGTCTCATGTACTATAGCTTCCTCGAATTTACGGTCATTCTCATATGGATCTAATCTATCCCTTTTAATCCTGGCTGGTAAAACTTCATTTCTCTTCTTTACCAAAGTATCTTCATGTAATGTATCGTCAAGCACGTTGTCCTGAGAGCGTTTTTGCTCACTCTGCAAATTTTTATTGACCAATTTTATTGTTGACAATAATTTTTGCAATTGAACAGTAAGAGGTTCTATCACCGAAGATAAGGTTTTACTTTTTGGCCTTGTATCAATTCCTTCAAAATCATTGTAGGATTCTGACTGTCCTGATAAATCCTTCTGAGGAGAATTTGAATTCAGGATTCGCTGAGGTATATAACTAGGCATGGGATACTCATAGATATTTGTTTCCCATTGTGATGCCTTAGAAAGTGTATTATTAGAATTAGGATCACTTG
The DNA here is from genome assembly GCA_031762395.1 of Calameuta pygmaea. Lineage (NCBI taxonomy): Eukaryota > Metazoa > Arthropoda > Insecta > Hymenoptera > Cephidae > Calameuta > Calameuta pygmaea. The sequence continues at coordinate 6,051 of JASANN010000600.1, forward strand.
ATAAAGATGGTTCCAGTTGATTCTGAAAATCATGCTCATGAATCGATGCAACGGGTTGACTCGGAAAATTTAGATTATCCTCGTTTAAAAAATTCTGATTTTTATTCAGACTTCCTAAGTTTTCATCCTCGAGGAAGTCTTGCGGTTCGAGCTCTTTCGAAGGCTTGTCAGCCAGAGAATTTTGATCATCGCGATTTAAAGAATTCTCACTGTTTAGAGTCTTTGCGAATTTTTCTAAATATCCCAAATGAAAAGCAGAATTTTCTGGATTTTCCATTATCTGACGATGTCTTGGTACTTTTTGTAAATCATACTTATTACCAGTCGATAAACCAGCTCGTTGATGGTCGTCAATTATACCAGATACCACTCTGTCATTTCCTTTATATATTCTAGAGTCTAAATTGTTCGAAGGATGTACCCATTGACTTCCTTGTGGTGCTGAATAAATGGACATCTCACCAGAGCGAAAAGGACTCTTGTACTCTCCACTATTGATGGAGTCATAAGGACCTTCATGGAAATTATCCAGTTGCACTTGTTTACCTGAAAAATCCCTGAATCCTCCAGGAAATGAAGCTGAACCAAGGTAATCTGGTTTTTTCACTTGATATGGATTGTATGCTGAGAAATCATTAGGATTGTAAACGTAGTTTCCACCAGTGTACATTTTTACATTATCCAGTGCATAAGGATTTCCAAGATTATTTGACATAGTATCTGGTAATCCTTGATTTCCATAATTTTGATCTGCCATAATCGGATTTTCAGGGAATGGACTGAAGGGATTTTGAAAGTGATCGAAAGAACTTGTCGAAGTGTCAAATGATGAAAATTCAGGCTCCAGCATCATCATGTCACTACTAATAATTGGATATTTCTTTGTTGTGGATCCTGTGTGTAAAAAGGACTTTCCAATATCCTTAACGTCGTGATGCATGTGAGCCTTGAAGGATAAAATTGCTGATGTTCTGTCACTGTTATCTTTTAGTGACACACTCGACTGTCTTGGCAGTAGTATCAGTTTACTGTTATCAAACTGTGTATCTTTATCTGTGCTATCTTCTTTGAGAACGTATAAATTCTGTGACAAAGGCACTAACTGGAAACCTCTTTTAAATTTTTGAGGAAACTGAAAAGGAGCAACGGCTCCATCATTATCGATCGAGGGCGACTGAAATTTATTTATCTCTACAGCTGTAGAAGAATTCATAATTGAATTTTTAAGTAAAGCAGAATTCATCTCTGGTGACTGCTCATGTTGTGTTTGTTGTTGTAGCAATGTATCAGTGTACTGTTGATTAGTTGGTGACAATTCTCTGTTAGGAATACCTGCATTTTTATACAGGTTAGTTTTAGATATGTCCCAGTACGATGGATTCATATTTTTATTTTCAACTTGAAAAATTGTCTCTTCTGAATTTAATTTATTATAAGAGCCTTGTGGCAATTGATTATAGAGTATTGACTGTTTGCCATTGCTATCCAAATTTGAATTCCATGAGTCTAAGTTGTTTTCAACTTTGTTTGGAATATTTTCCACAATTCCTTCTGAATTTATATTTGATTCTAAAGAATTTTTAAGACCTCGTTGTAGTCTAAGATCATCTATTTTTCCATGAGCAGTATTTTCTACATTTCTGTAATCTTTCGGCAAGATTCCTTGGTAAGGAATAGCATTATGTTGTTGCTGGTATGACTGTTGTGCTTTAAACAACTGTAACTGTCCGGGACTAAAGGATGGTCCAAGATGTCGAATGGCAGAGGGTTGAATTTGATTTCCTATCAAGGATCCAAATTGAGGAATCTGCTGTGGAGAAATTGACTGTATGTCCTTCTGACTTTGAAATCCAGGTACCAGATTATCTTGAAATTCTAGTTGGTCTTGGTTTGGATATCTTGAAGGATAGAGCATATTGGGAAGTCTTTGTAATCCAATTTGAAATTTCCCATTAATCCCAGTAACATATTTAGCAGCTTGTAAATCATTCGAAGTATTTGTGACAATAGCAGGGTTCTGTTGCATTCCATATTCACCTATAGGATTCTTTTGGGGAGCAACACCATCCGTAAGGGATTCTAAATTCTCAGCAGGTAAGTAAGGCAGGATGTAGGAACCTGCTGTAGATGAAAATTTATACCAGTTATCAATTCCTTGCGAGTCCCCATATCCTTGAGGCATTCTTTCTGCTTCAGATTGCAAATTCCTGGGTTCATTTCTAAACTTATTTGGTAAACTTTGGAGATGTTGCTCAGTATTATCTTGCTGTGATCGTAACAGGCTGGAAGGCAGAATTTTATTGGCTGATAGTTTATTGTTAGTAGTAGATTCATTGTGAATGTTTTTCCCTGTACTAGATCTGATATCACTATCCAAATGATCCTGCGGAGCTTGCATAAATCTTCTTTTCTTATTGACATTTTCTTGGACTTGCCATACTGGATGAAATTGCGCGTTGTCTTGCAAACTAGATAATTCTGACTGATTTGGATCCTTTAAGTTAGGATCAGGATCATTTTTTACATTTGATAAATCATTCTGAAGTGTATCTTGTGATTTTACCAACCAAGGATTCAATGGTACAGGAGTAAAACCTCTTTGTGCATTTATTGGTGGTTCTTGTTTAATATTTTTGACAACAGGCATAAGAGAACTTTGATCGGTAATGTTCTGAAAAATTTGTCGACTTTCAGAATTATTTTCTGCATTGCTTGCGACATTCGATATAATCAAATTGGCTTTATCACTTTTATCTTTTCCCGGTTCATCTAGACGCAGAGTATTTGGCACGAAATTAGAAGATAATTCGATTTTCCTCCTACCACTATCTAGCATCGGATCAGCCATAATATTAACGTTTCTTCTACCACGAATCATTGAGATGTCATCATTTCCTCCAAAAAACTTCATTTTTTCCGGCCACATAATTTCATCAGATTCTTTAGAATCCTTAGTATCCACCTGATACAATGGAATATTATTTATATGCCTAATTTTTTCTTTTCTGGGATCATAAAGTGGTTCATATTGTGCGGGTTGTTTCTCTCGAATACGATACTTCTCTTGTAACCGATTAATCTTTTTTGCAGCGTTTATGCCTTTTTGTCTTCCTGTATATTTTCGGTGCGACTTTTTCCTTGCAGGCGCTTTTCTCGCTTTATCAGATTTCTTTTTATGTAACTTCCTCACGTTCTTGTTCTTCCTCCCTAATTTTTTGTTTTTACCAGCAATCATTTTTTTCTTTCCTTTAACAGAAAAAGCTTTTGCGGAACCTTTATGAGAATGCGATTTTTTGGTCCAGCGTGACACCTTTTTATTCTTATCCTGTGTCGCTTGTATTTTCTTTAATAATGCTCTTCGTAAACGAGATGAAGATTGTATCCGATCCTTAGAATAATTTTCCAAAAGACCAGGAGGTCTCAATAAATCCGTACCCAAATTCAATCTGTCCAGGTTGATGTCATATCCAGGATCTTGATCCTTTTGCAAATCAAGGGAGCTGTCCCAGCGTAGCGAAGGATCTTCTCTCTTGATTTTAAACCTAGCACTAGGACGAAGTATATTTTTGCGTAGCTCACCTCTGTTCCATTGCAGATCCACACGTCCTGGAACGTCACCTTGACCATTTTCTGCCAGGAGATTCAGCTCATATCCTTTCGCAGATCCTTGAGGAACAAAATCCTCAGTCGACAGTCTCGCTACGTACATTATTGTATAAAACACGCTGAAAGGAAAAATTCGCATGTCGTCATAGTTTGAGGATCTAAAGTTTTGCAAAAACTTATTAAATATTTAAATTATGGAATTTTCTTTGTCAAGTATCTATATAAAAGTAAAATAAAATATTTATTAATCCTGTCATTAGGAGAACAGATAACGAGCGCATTTTTAAGAAATAATTTCAGATTATTGGATCTGTTACTAAATTCACGTATATACATAATTTTCTGTATTTTTGATTAACGAATTATATTCATATTATTATCCAAAAATTTTCACCGTCAAATTCAGTAAAAATCAATACCTGTAAATTACGTGATATCGCATTGGCTTGCACTGTGGATATCAGTCGTCATAGTACAAAGGAATTACGATGATCAAGTGAAGTCTCTCCGGGTAAAAAAATCTTTTTCGAAAAACTTCGCCCGTTGCGGCAAACTGTCAGACCTGTTGCCGTGGATGATCTGACGGTCTTATCGCATTTTGCGAGTATCATTAAAACTAAACTGTATATGAAAGCTCTTCAGTTACTCTTGTATAACGGAAATACGAATTCAGTGTTTCAGGTAAAAATCCGGATGGATCCTTTATCACCGTTTGCGCTGGTAACGCACTTAGTATGTCTACTGTTTATTGACAACCCTCTCTGAACAGTTGACTAACACAATGCATCACAGCATTCCATATGGTGGCCAACAGTTAGAATAAAATACGATATTGAATACGAAGGTTTCTTTTATTCCAGTAAACATAATGAAAGTGATATCCTTTTGGTATGAATAAATGGTAATACTATTTAACAATTATGCGGAGTAAATTTCCAGTCTGTATATTATGCAAGTTTCAGTTCCATGTGCATTTTCATTATAAATAAGTTTAATTTTATTAACTTAGAAACCAATGTGTGATATTTTTTTTAACATTTTATCACCTAGTAATAACGTGGAGTTCTATTCATTTTCGGAATAGTTTAAGGACACGTTGAAATTGAAAACATGTTTGATTTTTTTTTATTTCCAAAATGGCCGTATCACAATTTGAACTGCATCAACCTTTATTATGGATCATTCTAAGTTTCTGCGTTCAGATATCTTTGAGAATTTTAAGAAAGAAGCTGAATTCCCAGCAGTGTTCGAAAAATGGGAGGGCAATAAGGCTTTTGCACTCTAATAAACAGTATTGAAATCATATTAATGTCAAGTACATAAGTCACCGCATATCTGCTTATTATATGATCAGTAGTGGGCCATCATTTTAATTGCATTTTCAAAATATCCTACAGAGATGAGTAGGGAGATGCACAACGCCACGATTTTAGGCGATACCAAAAGCATGGCGCTAAATCGTAGCGGCGAATCTGGAAGTAGGATTTTGTGATCATCGCC
>JASANN010000600.1:12221-62721 GCA_031762395.1 Calameuta pygmaea
CAATAATTTTTAGTAGTATTTGGAAAGCTTTATTCAATTTTTCGAATTTTCAATATTTCTGTGCAACTAATTTTTTTTTCTTTCACTCTTATTCCTTCTTCTTCTTATTTCTTTTTGTATATTTATGAAACATTTTTCAAAAATTAAGGTCTTACATGATATCAAGTTGGTACCGCACTTTCTTAGAAATGTCTCAAAAATGTTTCAACAATAGGCTTTATCAATAGTTCTGAAGAAGTTCTGTAGTTCCTCCGTTTCTCGGTCTCGTTCTAAGGGTTGCTTTGGGAACCAGCGGTGAGGTAGCGGAGAACCTCTGCCCGCCAAGCTGCAGGTTCGTGTTCACGTTTCGCTCGGCTACAACGGAATTCGCACTGCCGACGGAGGCGATGATCACAAAATCTTACTTCCAGACTCGCCGCTACGATTTAGCGCCATGCTCTTGGTATCGCCCAAAATCGTAGCGTTGTGCATCTCCCTACTCATCTCTGTATCCTATAACGTCATCCCTACTCTTTTATATCACTCCTGCTTCTCATAATTATTGTTTAATGGTAATTTAACACTATTCTTACCGACGCTTTACGTACACCTATTGCTACTGTTTAAAAATGGTGATTTGACCGGTCGCGGTAGGAATAGTATTAATAATTAATAAAACTTTAGGTGATTTCTTATCGAGTACTACTTGATATAATAAATAAGTTCACATCTTACTCGAGAGATGGTACCACAAACTGAATATATTCCATACTTCTCCGCAATAACAATTTCTAGACTTATAGAACTTTTGCATAATTCCTGCATAACAATATAGAATTTTTGTATTTGAGATTTAACAGTTACATCGTGTGTTTGCTGCAGTAGAATTCGGAAGTATCGATGCTAAAATATTGATAAACTGTAATGTTGTAACTAAAAATTAAAGAGATAAGGACACGAAAAGTTCCTATAGCAATGACAGTGCTAATACAGATTAGTTTTCATTGTTATGTATTAAATTAATTCGACAATTTTATGGTACATAGTTATCTATCGTCGATTATGATAAGAAAGGGAAAAGCTGTTTGCAGAAAAGCACGTGGTTGCGCTGCCAGTCCAGCAGGATCTCTCGCATCGTTCCAAAGAATTCCCGAAGATGGTTCGTTAATGGTGACTAGAAGACGGGAGGTCTCATCGACGCGTCGTGGCAAAAAATGGCTTAACAACGGTTCAAAAGTGGCGATTTGAATTTCCGTTAGCAGCAATAGACGCGCCACTTCTTGCTGTATTTGTCACAATCGCAATGGCTAAGTACCTTTGCACACTTTCGTAGTTGTGCGGCTGCCTTCGTGCTTGACGTGTCGTGTGCCTCCCGTCTTCTACTGTGCTCCTGGCGGTTATCTGAAATACAGAAACCGATTTTCGAATTCTTTCCCACGGTTTTACCAACCAACGATATGGCCATTCTACCTCCTGATCCAATCTATCTTCTTCGAGGAGACATGGGTCCTGTTCATAGTCTCTTATTCAGGGTCTCCCCTTACATCGAACACCTTTACGCAGCTGCAGAGAGTGGCAAGATTCACATTTGGGATCTGAGAGTGTGTATACTCTTTTTTGTTTGAGGATAAGCCCAAGAATAGTTAGCTACATTAAGACTTATTTGCTTATAATTAACTAATTGAATATTTATTACAGAGAAACAAAGTGTTCAGCAAGTTTATCGTTGGTAAGAATCCATGCTTAAATCTACATATTATTGGTGATGAACGACTTATCACTCAAGAAAAAGGTGGTACAGTTAATCTATGGAATCCTAGCAAAGCTATATGGATTCAGGAAAAAAGTATTGACACTGGATATTGTGGATTTTGCAGGTAAAAATCTTTTACACTTTATATTTAATGTTTCTGATAATGTTTTTACCTTGTTTCCAGATCTCAAATGCTCTCGGAGGATGTTCTCTTAGTGCCATTAAAGGAATCCAGTATCGGTGCATTTTCTTTGAAAACCTGCAGTATCGAATACAAACTGGAACCTTCGCAGTTAGCTGAGGGTGCTACAAATCTAGGAGAAGTAATGACACTGAAGCCAATTATACTACAGGACAAGGAGTTGGTTCTGGTTTCTTATGAAAGTGGTGATATAGCACTATGGGATATAAGTGCTAAGAAAGTTATTAACTGGCTAAAAGTCGAAAGTTGTCCAATGGCCGTCGAGTTTGATATGTCTCATATGCGGGGCATTGTAGGAAGTCCAACAGAAAAGCTTCAGGTATTTTAAAAATTCAAGTATAATTGAATAATGTGAATAATAAAATATTTCTATTTTTTTTCACTAGGTTTTCGATCTATCCAAAAGCCATATACTTTCCCTCAAGACTACATTGACTTTAAAAAATCCAGGAACTTCTGTTATAACAACGCGACCGGATGCTAAAGTATTCACGGCTGGTGGCTGGGACGGCAGACTCAGGATTTTCTCTTGGAAAACTTTGCGACCTTTGGTAATCCTGGACCAGCACAGGGCTACGATTCTGGATGTTATATATTCAAACTCGAAAGTTGAGGCCTATGACAGCAAGTGCGTCATGGCGGCTGCTGGAAAAGATGGCACTGTCTCACTCTGGAATCTGTACAATTGAATTGGTACAAAAGGAGCAGTTGATTTTCTGAATTCGATTGGACGATAAAAGTAATGAGCGTTTTGATTGCCATAGCCAAAGAGCGGATAATGTAGCTCAAAGACGAAAAAAAAAAAAGAAACAATCTATAAAGAAATCCGGAAACTAACCTAACGCCTAAGCGCGCCAGGAGCTACGATGTAGAGCGGCCAACTTAATAATGTTTCCCTTTCGCCATCATTTTCATATATTTTGTTATCCCAAGCAACGTGATCGTCCATAATTAACGGTGATCGCTTCGTGCATGGCCGTCCTTTTTAGGAAAGATAACGAGGGGGAAATCCGTAAGAAATTCGTGTTTAGGTTAGCTCGAAATTCGTAATGTAATATTGTTATGTGATTAGAGAAGGGTGACAGGTGTCACTCAAATTCCATTAAGTGACACCAACATGGCGAAATGAGCGCTTCGAATTCACATGTCGTATTTTGAAGTATCCTCTACAACCATGGGTAGAATTTTATTTTTCTATTTGTATTTGTAAGTGTTATATTCCAAGAAAAGCTTGCTAATCAATCCTTTCTTTTGTTTTACGGTCCATGTTGTCGATGCGTGGTGTCATCGCAGTGCTGCGCGGCACGTAGCTTTTCCTTTTCTTGAATTTTCTAAAAAAACCTGTCCATGTACTTAGTCGCGCGTACCAGGACATCATTATTAAACCATCCAGACCATCCGATGGAAATATTCAGGAAGCGGATAATTATTAGTAATCAGGATAAGAGTAATGGCGCGCTCTGTTCTTGTGCAAAAGAAAGCAAAGAAAAATAATGAAGAAGTGGATGAGTTTTCCTAATAGAAGGATCTCGAGGTGTCGTATTGTATTTCTCTTATTTTCCGTAAGCAGGTGGAATGTAAAGGAAGAGAGAAAGTGAGAGAGAGAGAGAGAAGCAAAAAAAGAAATGATAAAAACTATATGTGATGTCTTCTCGGACAGACCTGATTAGAAATTTAGTTTATCGACATGAGATTAATATATATTTTTAATAACAGAGTTGGAAACCAAAATGAATTACTTGTTAACTACTAGCCTGTTATACGCGATTTCTATCTCTGTATATTTTTGCTAAATATCAAAAATAAATACAGCGACAAACACACCCGTCAGTGTTTCCTTATCACGTACACCGCATGGCGGATCAATTCATACTGAATATACTAGAGTCTGCGCTCTTGTCATCTTAGGATCCCAAAGTTATGTAGATAATAGGTCAAGAGATGTCCAATAACCAACCTAGCAGCTCCCACTACAATTTTCTATCTACCCGCCACGCCTCCTGGCATTGGCGCAGCAAAAGAGCCCGATTACAATGTTACACCGTTATCAATTTACATATTGGAAAACGCAGATCAGCCAACACATGCGCGGCTCCCCATGTGCATTAATTAATCCAGTAATTAATGCCTATAGCTTCTAAGTCGATTCATTCTACAGGAAGTAATCTAACAATAGAAAATAAAAGCAACAAAATAAGACTTATCATTTTTCCAAGAAACCACTTACCATATAGGTACCAGGTGGGGTAAACGTATATAGGGAACTGTCATACTTCTTAGAAACAAACTAAGGGCTCCCTACCAAAAATATTTTTTGTATTCACCCAATTCCTTAATCAAGATTTATTTTTATATCGGGGAACCCCTTGAATTCCTAGAACTTTTTTATTTGCAATGTTATTAGTTCTATGGAGTTTCAGATCGTTTCTTTTTTCTTATTATTATAATTTAGAAATTAAACGACCCACGATGGCCTCAACAATATATGCGCTACGAGGGTGAATTTTATTATTATTTCTTTTTTCTTTCACACGTCAGTATCCTAATGTACATTTTCGTAGAATCAGTTACCGTCATGATACGGAGTCATCGTTCCTAGAAATTTAAAAGGTCTCACCTGCCCTTGGTTATTCGCCCCCCCCCCCCCCCCTCATAACAAACGTGCAGTGTAGTGACAAATTAAATTAGAGATTTAAAAAGCAGTATCGAATTATTTAAGAATTACAAATAGATATTGTGTGGTGTGCGATAGCGACTTTGGTAAAAATTTGCAAAATTTTTTTTCCACTGCCGGATATCGAGTTGACATTTTATTATTGAATGTGCATTTAATGCAAGGTAAAGTGCAGTCTTCCATTCCTGTGACATCTATTCCCATCGTTTGACGAATTATTATTACTATATTAGAATTATACGTGTTAACGAAATTACACACAGTGCAATCATGGAGTTACGTCGCTCGGTGTTGATAATGATAACTATACTGACAAGTGTGTTTATGAAGAATTTTTCTTTAGCGGCATCTTCGTTGCAACATTAAAAGTTATAACAAATAAAAATAATGCCTGTGGTATGTATCACTTTTTTTTTGTTTCCTATACGTGACAGCGCAATTATCAACGGTACCGATACGAGGAATAACAATAATACATTCAGTATATTATAACTTGTACACATTAATGCGTATAATTAATCATTGTAACATATTGCACACTGCGTGGCAGATTCGTCCTTTTAAAAATTACTCTCGTATAAACGTAAACGGTGAATAAGAATCTAGAAAAATTTTTCGCCCATTTTTTATACGACTTGTTATTAACTACGACACTGCGGAGATCTTGGTGAGATTTAAAGAAGAAGGAAAAAAAAAAAAGAAAAGGGAAGAAGACAAAAATGAGAGAAAGAATAATACTGAAGGTAGTGAAGGGTGAGAGGAAGAAAAAAAAAAATATAATAAAAAGAATTGAAAAAAGAGGCCCGTGAATCATGCCCAGATATAAAAGACAAAAATTACATAGCACCATAACTATACAGACTCCTATTAAGGCGGCTTTCACACCGGTACAAATTTACTACCCCTTTTCAATTCCATTTCTTTATCCTCGCCACCCTCCTGGATCCTTCTTCTCTTCCTGAATGGTCGTGAGTTCCTCTCTTGATGAACATCCTGTTCAGGTTTAAGGATTCCCTGACGATGAGTACTCGTGGACGAGGAAGGTAAACTGTTAACTGTCGCAGGATGATCCTGAAGGTTCCTGGAGGCTGGACTCGAATTAGCCTTTTGTGACAAATCCTCAGGAACAGGACTCTCGGACCTCATGGTCGCCTTGCGCGTAACTTCTCCATTCTCGTTGGGAATCTTTCCAAAAAGTGGAATCGGAATAGGGATAGGTATGGGTATAGGTATTGGAATAGGATAAGGTACCAGAACCGTAACCGGTGGTAGCAGCGAAGGCTGTGGTGGGTTAAGAGGTGGTTGAGGTGGTGCAGGTGATCTAAGGATTAAAGGTGGCCTTCCTGGAAACATACCAGGATGCGTTGGATACCTGAATCCAGGATGAGTTTGATGAGGTAAGAATCCACGTGGCGAACTTGGCATACGCTGTGGTAAACCGCCCGGCGCTTCCCAGGGTGGTGAACGCTGCACCCTGCGTGGCCTGGCGTGTCTCAGAGTCCTGCGACTCCTGGGTGGTTCTCGCATTAATAATTCCTTAACATCCTTAATATGAATACCACCCTCGCGTCCTGAATTCTCTGGAGGATCCCTGCAGGACTCGTGCGAACTAGCAGAGTCCTGCCCAAGTATATCAGCCATGCTGTAATCCTTAGCCCTTGGGATGGTCTGGTGCATGGATCCCGGTACATCCGGTTGTTCGGCAGTGTCCTTGGAGTTCCTCTCGGGTTCCTTATCCTTGACCGATTCCGTTAGTTCCTTCAAATCCTTCAGGGACTCTCTCATGGCTTCCTGTATCTCGCCATCAAGAGTATCGTCCTGCTCCTTGTTCCTGGCCAAGGTCCTGGAACGAGTTCTGGCGTAGATTGAACTTCTAGAGCTGGACAATCTTCCGCCGGGACAAGCATCAGGCTCGTCCTTAGTGCTCGAGTCCTCGCGTTCAAACCTCTCGTCGTCCTCGGGCAACGAAGACGGCCTCGTAAAGGGCTCGTCGTCGACAACGAGCATCTCCTCCGTCGGGCTCGGAGGTGGCGAACGACAGTCTCGAAGCCATAACTCCGGTGTTATTAATCCGGCAGAGCCTCCGTTTGTCGAGGGCATACCCGCCAACCCGTGCAACTCCAGGTGGGCCTGTGTCTCGCGACAGAAAATGTTCATCTTGTACTGATTCAGGCATTTGTCACTGCAAAACTGTAACTGACTCTCGCCGTCCTAAAATAACCAGACAATATTTTCATATCGGTATCTCGCTTTGCCCCAACAACAAAAAAGATTAAATTCCATCGTTGTTGTTGTTGTTGTTGTTCCGAGCAGACATACGACAAAATTAATACATGCCTGAAAATCGACGTAGCTAACCGAGTGTCGCACGTGTCTGCACCAATCGCAGGTTCGAGCTCTTTTAAATGCCGCGCGCCGACCAGCGGCGAAACACGCTTCGCTGCAGAACTGACTGGAAGTATTAGCGCCACCGGAAATCCCACCAGGTTCCCAAGTTCCGCCAGTTCGTCCGCACCAGGAGCACATGGACGGTCCATCTGACGAAAAATAAAACAAGATAATAAATAAATACAAAATACAGCATATACAGTGTATCGGCAAACAGCTGCTGAGCTAACTTCGAAGCTCGAAATAAATTAATGAAATAATTGACAAGATTAAAATTAAAAATAATTTATAAATTTCTTAAGCCAACTGAATATCAATTTTTTTATGTCCCATAAAACGACGTAATTTTAACATTCCTCAGGTATACCAGTAGTCGACGTTTCGAACTGTAAATTCTCGACTGAGTCTGCCATCCACTCAACAGTGCAAATTGTCAGCTACAAGTTAATTTACGAAAATGAACTGCTGTAATTTTGTAACTTTTTTTTCAGTCTCTCACAAGACTCACGTACTTCCTTGTACCATCCCTAAGCACGAGTTACCATTTTTAAGTTAAACCCAACCTGAAGTAAGGCTGCGTGTAATCAGACGAATGGTAACCTCCATTGCGCTGAAAGTCAGTATAGTGCTACATAATGGAACATTAACCTAATTGTCTACAGTCGAGAGCCTCTGATTGGCCAAACTGCGTGCCGGGACGAGTTCCTGGAACCCTATCAGGACTCGATCGACTTCCTGATACCGTTAATAAGTCCGCACCCCTGCGAGCTCTATAGGTTAAATCGAACAAAAGCATCATCGCGCTCGTACCTGATAACAGCCAATACGAATTGGTCTAGTTTAAAAGCCGAACCAATAGAATCGCGTCATTTACGCACAGTCACTCCAACTACCCCACCCAGGTCAACCCTTTCACGGGTACCCAGAATAAAAAAATATAACCCCATTCAAGAAGGCTTTTTACTTATTTGACAGCCAGATTAAAGAGGGCTCTGAATAGGTCGATTTCCCGTAAAACAGTGTAAGGAGCTTTGATAAAAGAAAAAAAAAAAAAGAAAAGAAACCTTTTTACATTTCTTCCCAAACTCCATTCACATAAAACGGGTATTCCCCTCGATTGTTCCCACGCTATCAAGAGATACTAATTCAAATGCCCAATTATCCAGCCAAAATTTGTACCTCGACAAATAGATCGATCGGAACAACCATACGATGGATGGGTGCTCGATTTCAGGGATACCAATCGGTAACATTGACCAGTGGAAGCTGAGCAAGGAGGTGACACGGTACACCAGCGGTCGATGGTGGACCTCATACTAGTATCGTATGCACATATTACATATCTCGTATCACGTACGAGTCGGGTGAGTCTTGCCGAGCCACATGGGTACCCTACCTGCACCCTGCCAATAAAGCAAAGTCCGATAGTCAAAGGGAAGATAGTAGAGGGACAGGAGAGGAGTCTATTACAGAGAGGCCAACATGCATAACATATATAATAGATATAGATAAATTGTATGGATATATATATATACATGTACATATGTACATCTTGCAGATCCACACACCTATGTGCCCGTTTACGCATGGTTAGTAAGGTTCGCGAGTACCCAGTGTTAGGTGTCCCGGATCATGTTCTGAACTGGTCGCTCGTATGACACCACTATTGCGTCTCGGAGTGCCGAGTCCTCGTTCGAGCGAGACATCGAACCATTTCGCTGGATTCGATACGGCTTTGCTACAGGTACTAGATCCACTGTATATGTGGGTTGGCGGATGTGTGTAGCATAGGAATAAGGATATGAGGGAGTGAGAGCGATGGAAGAGGAACCAGTGATAAGCGATACGGCACGACTTCCTGAGACACGACGAGGATGGAGGAACAAGTAGAGGTATGTAGACGAGGAGTGGTGTGAGAGATGAAAAAAAGAATGACTTTTGGAAAATTTCTCGTTCGGACATTTTTGAAAAATGTATGTCGAATTCGCTGATGGATCATTTGGTTGATCTATTCTGGTATTGTTATTAGGACTTGACGTATTTAGGAATGCTTGGTGCTGGTTATAAGAAGCCTGAATACGGTCGGCTGGTTTAGGCTAAGTAGTTTATGCAAAAAATAGAAATTTTTGTTTAATCGTATGTATAGCACAGTAAATTCCTCGAAGTTAAACGGATTTGAAGGATCGATACGTCTGTCCTTGTCATATGCGCACTAGTGCCCATAAGACCCTCTCTCTCGCGCTCACAGCAGGTATAGGAAAGTCAAAAGATCTGAAGAGTCTGGGGACGCTCTTTGATAGTCGTTTCAATAACGTCCGCTGGCGAATTTCGTGAACAGACACGAGAGATAAAAGAATCAGCTGATTCTCGCAACTGTCAAGATGCCGTCAAACAAATCGAAATCGACTCGAGCGACAGTAAAAAATGTTATCACTTTAAAAAAAATCCATATCAGATTTTAACGAAGTTTCGATCGTGGCAGTGTTGTCGCTTTGTAAAGCAGGCGACAGCTCCAGAGAAATGATGTATTCGAAATTAGTTTAATTTTCAAAAAACATTGCAGCATTTCCAAAATATATGTATACGCAGTACGCGATAACTTCATCAGTTCAAAGCGCCTCCACATTTTGCCGCGTGGTGCGCGCGTGTCGTCCTAGTCAAATATAAGTTTCCGACTCGCGCGTATCTTTACGTACAATATGGACGCGCGATTTTGACCAGGTTAGATGCGCCGTGTATCACGGGGTATCGTGTGACCCTTGAACCCAATGTACAAGCGTGAAGCGTCTTGATCCTCCTCGAGGAAGCGGAAGGTCCTGGAGTCCAGTTCCATGGAGTTTGTCAGGAGGCAGTCGGATGGTAAAAGAGGTTGGATCGGAAATAGGAGGGGTCGGAGGGGTAAGAGAGGATAGAACGAGGATAGACAGCATCTCCAATGTCGCGCCAGTAAATAATTACAGCTGCGTCCTCGTTTGCAGCCACGGCTGTATCTCTGCGCAGATGCATCGTTGGATCGCTGCATCACCTTTTGCTCATCCGAACCATACCGTCACGGGAGCTTCTAGGGTTTCAAGCACTGCTCGCTCGTCGGTACGGAACGGAACAGAATTAGAGAGCTTCGGCTTCTCTTCCTTGTCCTCTTGAAATCCTTCTGCTCCGTGTTTCGTGTTCCACGCGGTACAGTGTAGCACGTGCACGTGCAAGGGAGACGCACTGTGCAGCGTAGCGCCAAGGTCCACGGCGAACCGATGCGCCACGATAGATTTTCAAAGACGAGGAAAATATACACGAAGCTTCGGTACGTCCACGTTTTGCGTGCATCGAGAATCTCTGCATTGGGCAAAGCCGGCCGAGCCTGAATGCAGAGGTGCATTTATAAAATGATTTTCGAATACGAATCTAAATTAGTAACTAGAATTACGTACATGCCTTTGTCAACGAATTACTGTATATATGTTGTAAAATTGAACAGGAAAAAAATACTTCGATTTTTTTTTTGGGTCGCCCGATTCGATGTGATTTCTGTATTAGATACGTGAATGCGTGCGAAATGCACGATTGAATATTGTTATTATCTGTTTGTGTAGTGAAAGAGGTCGACAGGGAGGGGTCACGGGAAAGACGAGGATAAGGACAGAAAGAGGGCAAAGGGAAACTGTGATCGGGTTACGTCGGCGCTATTTCTGTGGCGCAGTGTAAACGCGGCTTGAAGGCGGGGCTACTAAAATACTCTTTCGCGGTAGAGACGAGCCTTGGGGTCGCGTGGCATCTTTTTTTCCTTTTCTTTTATCTCCTTATCTCTCCCTCACGCGCGGGAAGCGTCTCGAGAATTGGACAGCAGTTTTGTGACGTCAGCGACATGCACGATCAAACTTCATAAAGGTTGTGTCCGACGTTCCGAGTGTCCTTGCTCTTCGAAAGAGTGAAGTGAGAAGAAAAAAAAAGGACGATGCCAAGTATGTCTAACTATTATAATTGAACGCTTCCCAGATTTCCGTGGAATCTCTAGAGAGCAAGGACCAACTCAGGAACTAGAACCAGACACCCAGGTACCGGAGCTTTAGCAACGACGAGACCACCGGCATCACCGCATCATCTTCAACCACCGACGCGAACCACCTTCAACCGTCTTAGGTCCCAACCTACCCGGTACCACCAAGGTACCAAAGCAACCTCATGAAGTCGTGATTAACGGGTACCCGATAACTTCAGTGATAAACTTCGTTACCTGCTCGTGGTCCCATTTGCCTGAGAGAGTTCACAGCAACCCAGTATTAAGGTCTGATAAGAAATTTCTCTATCGATTGCTGATAACTTACCAGGAGTATCCGGTGCTGTGTCGCTGCTCTCAGGAGCCCTGGGACTCGCCGGTCCGGTCCTCAACGAAAGCGGCGAGGTCGTCGGGGGTCTGCTGTTGGTATCCCTGGAAGATACCACGGACGAGACATTGATGGGTGGTGATCTGGATGACGACGCTGCGCCAGGAGGTGACCTCGACGAGAGCGGACGATTAGCCAGGGTGCGCGCCAGTACCTGAGGTAGGTGATGGGACCTTGAGATTGCCGGTGGCGCAAAGTGGTCGAGATTCAAGCCTCTGGTGCAACCGCTGTCGACCTTCTCATACCCGTACCAACCCAAGAGTTCACTCATCGCCGTTGCTGCGTATTCCTGAGATCAAAACATTCTTATCACCCTATATATATATATAATTAAATTATTTAATCGCTTACAAAGTACGTGGAGCTGTCAGTCTCTTTTTTTTTTTATCAAATCCAACAGACCTTACCAGGGTAACGTGTTCATGTTATCCTGCGCGAAGGTCAAGATAGGCTTTGGATCCAAAGGTTAAGGGTGCCACTTAGCGAAGCACCCTACCCATAACCTTTTTCATACGTCCATTCGAGCTCTCTACTATGCGCCACCCGTGATTAGCCTAAATTACCGAGCTCGTGCAACCCGACCAAATGAAATACTGCGGCAAAGAGGAGAAAACTTTGGGCCTGGTTGGTTGGTTGCCTGACTGCCTTACTGTGGCAGGACGTGAACGGCTTCTTGCCTTTGGCTACGGGATACGATACCAGACGCAGTACAAATGCGTGAGCACTAGCGAGACTTCGAAATTACCGTGCTGCCACTACAAGAGAATCCTTCTTGGAAAGTCCTCCAGTTATCTGTACCAGGGCAAGAGAGAATTTTAAACAGAGTAAAAAAAAAACTACGCCGGATCAAAGTGTACGCGTGTAAAAATACACATATCCTCAAGAATTCATGGACAGTGTTATCGTCGGATTTCTATATAAAAACAGATAAATATCAATCAGGTCAATCTCGATGCTACCAATTTTTGTCTCTACTTATCATCAGATCCAAGTAGCAATGATCTACCAAAATATATCCACGTACTGTCTTATTTATATATTGCGTACCGCTACGTAGGTACGTTCGCTATCCTTTACACGTCATGTCACGCGTATATGGTTATTGCACGTGTGTCCCGTACCTAGGCTCGCGCATATGTACACACCTATGTATCTGATGGCTTACGTACATATAACATAGGTATCGGAGATATCGCGTGGCGAGCGGATCAATCCATTAGTCGGTCGGACTCGGTTACACTGTGCACCAGGAGCATCCATACCCCCTCGGCCATCTTATAGCCATATAATAATAAAAACAGCAACGTGGACAACATCATCAACAGTTTTCGCTGGTTTTCTTTTTTCTTTTTTTAATAAATTGACAAAATTGACAGTAAAAAAATGTAATTTTTTTCTACAGATACTTTCCCAGTGATTAGCAGATCCGAAGACGTTACTGTTGCATTTTAATGGTACTTAAAATTTATGATATAGTATAGCATGGACATACGCGATATACTGTACTTCGTGTGTGACGTGTATAAATTTTAAGTATACTTCAATATAGATTACGTCACGATCATTGATTGAGCAAGCGACAAAAATTTCGTTTCGAATTCGATTCGAATTTCCCGCCCGACTCCGCCGGGTGTCGGGTAACGCGTTAAAGTCCAATACTCGGTTCGCCGTATCCGCAGTTCAGTGCATATGTATTTATTTAACACGTACGCGAGATTATAGAGCCATTGAAATCCCGAGATTCATATCCGATAACTGAATATCACTGGTGCTGTGCGTGATAATAAAAATATTTATAATGACCAGTGAAACGCATTACAACTGGCACATTGAACAATTACGAATCCGCGTAGGACGCGGGTCGCGTCACTGACAGTAGTATAACGATAGCTACGTAGTGTCGAACGGAGCCTATTGTTACCGGCAGGAGATGGCGCCACCGTAGGAACTAATAGAAATCAAATGAACGCGCCAACCTCAGCTGACCACAATAGCTGTCAATAACACCGTAAAAAACCTACCCCACGCAGTACAATGAACGTTAATAAATAGTTATTAAGGGAATATCGTTAAAATGAACAATTAATTAACCACGACACATCCGCGTGTACGATTGTAAGCACGTCTCGTCCACAGACCCGATGCGCATGCGCAGAACGGAGTCTCAAAATTTTACCGGATCTTGCCACGGGGCAAGGAGAAAGAGAACAAGGGGATGGTACACGTAGATATACACATTTATCTAGGAAAAATTGCAGAGGGGTAGTATCCTCCCTCCGTCCCCCTCGTCAGCCAGATCGGACGACGGGGTGGAATTACCACGGTGTGACGTTACAACCTACCCCAGCTCATCCAACCTAGTACCAAGCTCATACCAACGAAAACACGATCCAGCCTCTACTGGTGTTTCAAACCGCCAACTTCTAATACTACAGTACGGTACAGTGTATATTTTCCATAGATCCCATATATATCGGCCCCTGTGTACCGCGTATACCCAGTAGCATCAAGAAGTATATATGAACTATACAGCATCGTTCGCTAGCCCAGATATGTCTCTCTTGAACGGCGTACCCATTCGCTTTAGTAAAATTCTATTAAGACCATTAACGATAGAGTCGCCCTTGTATGTGTACCTTCCCTTTCCTCCCGCCCCACCCTGATAACGATGGATAATTGACAATGTCTGCTTTCGCAAATATTTATTTGTCCCAGGGCAATTCGGCGATCTCTCGTTCTTCGTAAACATCAAATCAGCAACTGTACACGAGACTACGTCAAAAGTCGGATTGTACGTACGAGGAACGTTAACGCCAAACGAAAAATCGGTTAGGTAAAAATTGGTATCTGGTCCCCCCCAAAAAAAGAAGTCAATTCGATATAATAATTTTTAATTTAACGCATCGTGGCTCAACCAAAAAAAAATGCAATTAGTCAAATCATTGTTCTTCGTTATTAACCATGAAAAATCAACGTCGCGTCTCGAATTCCGTGTCAAAGTGAATTTTCACGTTTTTTTCCGCAAGAGGGATTCCGTTTCCGTTTTGTATTTAGAGCCTCGCGAACAATCTTGCATTAACGTTACAGGTAAAATATTGGTGGCCGCGAATGCAAAGGGCGGGTACCGTCTTACACGCACGTCGTGCATAATCGTGAAGTCTTTCCTTTGCACGGTGCATACTGGCGAGAGTGCGCGCGCAACCCCGTACCATTCAGACTGCTCGAAGGAGCGTCCGAGACCCGTGACGAATGGGCTGCGATTATTTGCAAACTGTAACTTCGCTAGATCGCGTAACAAAATATTGGCACGCTAACTGCACGTTAAAACCTTATAGCGTAGGTGCGCATTTATATACGACGAGGTAGATATGTATAAACACGGCTTGCGTTACCAGGCCGTATTGGGTTACCGCGTCTGAAAACACATACACACACGCACACACATATATATATATATATGTATTACATGCGTGCGGAATCATGCGCAAGTAAATAAACGCACGCATACATGTAAGTTCCAGTTCACTTAGTAAATATATATATATATACATCATATACTATATACTGCAATATACATATAATACAATCGATGCACCAATGTCTGGGGTGTAAAAAAAAAAGATTATTCAAAAAATATTTTTATACAATTCATTCAAAAAAAATTATTCACATGATTAATTATTGTCAGTGTAGAAAGGTATATTAAAAAAAAATATATATGAAAGTAAATAAAAGATATTAAAAAATTACTATGTAAATGTTAATTGACCTGTCATCAAGAGACTCTATCGAGCCACGTCGTGTTATACTTGAAACTGAGTTTTTCTCTTTGAAGTTCGTAACTAAAGCTAGTCGCGTAATAACTGCATAAGATCAAACTGGACTCCGACTGGTGATTCCCATGAGTGTCAGGTGTGTATCGTTGCTGCTGAAGATGTTGGGGACTTCTGAATAAGGTGTAGAGATAATATAATCGTGACAGTCGACACCCTTCGACTGCGCGACACTGCGCTCGCGATAAGACGACACCTTTTGTAACATTCTGTAGGAACAACAACACGTAGGATACATAAGGTAAGACAGAGTTACCCAGCGTGGAGTCTAGAGCGAGAACCAAAGGAGTGTAGCGTTAATAAGCCGTTTTGAACTTTCGCGGCAATAACTTCGAGGACGTAGCAAGCGACCGTTAGAGGTTTGAAATATTTAAAACTCGCGCCCAAGCACGGAGATGATCTCACTGTTTGCTATAATAATATAAGCGTCCTATGCTCGGCTTACGAGGTCTACTATTATATCCGGTATCGCGTGACACCCTCGTGGTACATTTGAGCCGCCTATATGCGTATAACATTCCAGAGGATCGTGTAGTGGCGCTCGAGAAATACGTAGGAGGACGAAGTTCCACGAAGTTTGCCGAAATCGGCCGAGAGGTCTTGCGGTACGAAGTATAAAGCTACAGGAGAATGGAGACGTGTATCGGATACTTTGACAGTTTTTTTTTTAATTGAAATTAAAAAAAAAATTTTTGAAAGTAAAAAAATCGCATTGCATCAGTCCACGATATAATTCCTTGAATGCGCATGCGCGGTATCGTGACGTTTAAGGGCCCATAACTGTCCGACGGGATCACCGTGCGCGACTGAATCTGTGGAGTGGATGGCGTTTCTTGTGCGCATTTGTGCATGTGCACCGGAAATACGATACTACGTCTATCGACTACGTCATTGGATATCCCATTCATTATTCCTAAGACACTTTTACCGACCGGACCGGGGAGTCGAGACTCGCGGTGACGACGTTGCTGAAGGGACAAGCAGTAAATTTTTTTTCTTTTTTTTTCTTTTCTCTTTCTTCAAAGCGCGATCCAACGAAATATACAATTTTCATTGGTCACTTGGTCGTCTTCCAAAGAAAAACTGCACTTTTACTTTATCGCGCAGTTTTACGGGTACATCGGATATTTTTGTTGGCCGTAGGAAAATTTCCAAATAGAAATGACTGAACGTGCGCTTATACGTACGGGCACACATGTCGCGTGTTTTAACGTATATTGGAAATATGATGTGTGGCGACTTGACTTGCGTATATAGGTATTCTACATTCGCAGGAGTCGAATAGCACTGCCTCTAATGAGAATCCGACACCAGACGATCCGAGATTCGCTAGTGAAGCTGCTAGTCGATTCGGAGTAGGAAATGTTATTGGAAAGGAAAAAAGAAAAAAAAAAAAAAAAAATTCAAAAATTAATCAGAAAAAATGTTTGAAATGGAATCATCTGGTGATATTTTCAAAAATCGTTTAATCCGACGATATCTTTTACCAGACTGCTTCAGGCTTCAACGGATGAATTTACAATTTTTTTTTTTTTCAAAAAATCATTTTTGCATGATACGCGCATGCGCGTACTTTATGAACCGTGTTGTGACGTCAGCAGTTAACACGGCGTGCACATACAACGCAAGGTGGCCAGAGTGTAAGGTTACTCCTCTTGTGGCACGAAAGGAACCTACTGCGCTCGGCTTGATTCGACTCGGTTCAGTGCAGTTCGGTAAGACTCGAGCCAGAGCCTCGTGTATATACATAGTTATGCTGGTATATACGAAATATATATATATATATATATTCATACACAATACATATATATATATATACATGAGTTGGCGCATGCAAAACCAAAACGGCTGACTCGTCTCAGGCAAGCTTTACTTGTGCACTGGATGTGAACGCGGTGCCGTGTGTTCGCGTCTCTCTCGCACCAATTGTACTTCCCCTACGTCCGTCTCTGTCGCACTCGTTAAACGCTACGAAATCATTCGCAACGGTTTAAATTACTGATTTACATCGGACAGTTGATACAAACAAATTGTACCAATGCTATCGTGGCCTACAGTTCGTACAAGCTGCCTATAAGAATTCCACTTTATGTACGAGTGAAGGATAGAATTGGAATAAGAAAAATTATTTTACGACAAAACTCCTAAAATTTCCATTCAAATTTTGTCCAACCCCGCGACAATATTTTTGTGCAATAATATTGCGCCGTAGAAAAAACGTGAGCGAGACGTAAGACTTGACACGAAAAATATGTCGTCTGACCCACACTGGACAACTACTACTTATCTTTAGATACACAATGTAGGGCATGCAGAGTCAGTAGTAAATGCGACGACATGATCGGACGTCCAAACCAGCAGATATGCCAAGATTTGAAAGTTGAAAGAAAAAATGTCAACTTCGTAACGAGAAAAAGTTCTATCTGTTTTTTTGTTTATTTTACGTGCCACATAGTCCCACGATTGAAACGGCGTACTAATAGGCAAAAGTAAAAGATGTATAGCGCCTGTTCCCCGTAATGACTGGGGTCTCGGCCGTCT
Organism: Calameuta pygmaea; assembly: GCA_031762395.1. Classification (NCBI taxonomy): domain Eukaryota; kingdom Metazoa; phylum Arthropoda; class Insecta; order Hymenoptera; family Cephidae; genus Calameuta; species Calameuta pygmaea. Next base: position 29,971 of record JASANN010000600.1, read on the forward strand.
GGGCCGCAGGTGCACTTTCCCAGAGCACGCACGCGTACATAATTGGACGCTTCGGATTTTGGTTACCACACCAAGTCTGCCAAACCACAACCAGGAACCAATACAATCAGCCATTATAAAGGGACGAGCACAGTCTACGACACCAGTAGCAACCACCATTACGTATGATGAACATGGAATCGTTTGGTTTATTCTACATACGAGTATATATGTATATATACACAATAACATAAAGTACCGCCGTATCGCTAAACCAAGTTTTAGCACGGCTCTTATTTCGCCTCAACTTACAATCGAACTCTGCATTGCGGCGAATCTCACTAGCCGTTTCGTGCTCGTGAAATTAACGTACAATTTTGATCCTGATAATAGGATTCACTTGAGGATTTCGTTATCGCAGCTTGACGAGCAGCCATTTTCTACTGGCACGAGAATACTCTCGTTATTAAATATACGAGTGAACAATTTTATATGATCAATATCATTTCCTTCTGGACATTCGTTGTACCTGTTTCGGATGAGTTTTCATTAAAGGGCAGTCGGGTAATCTAACCTCTAAATAAGACGGGAACTCGTTCACGGTGCTACCGGGTTACCTAGTAGTCGAATGGATCGTTTCGGTGGTATATAACGACGAGGGCGAAAAGCGTGGCGCGTTCTAAAAACGTATCTGTATTCAAGTGTGGGTTACATAGGTGGCAGAGAGTGCGTTAATAGTTTTGGGACGATTTAATCTCGCACTGGCAATACGCCATTCGAGCATGTCTTTTGACGTTGATGACGTCAGGACGAGCATCAATGCGACAGGATAGCGACGATGTTTGATGAATGATACAATTTTATCAGTAAAAACAAATTTTTTAATTTAAACCTTTAGCATACCTAACCTTAGTAAGATAAGCCTTTTTCAAAATTTACGTTAAAAATGTATTGGGCTTGCTAGTAAAATTTACGTAGGGAGTTTAATAGTGTCGAATTTGAAAATCCTTCGACGTTATAGAAAGGTTATGGTGACTATATACACAGACAATTTTTCAAGCTCGTTTGTCACGGCTATAACGGGTGGCATCTTTCGAAATGTTCTTTTAGAGAACCGCATTGCAGGACTATGGCGGATGGTACCAAGTTAAAATGTGAGGGACCGACCGCTGCGACTTGGTGAACTTTAACCGATTGTTTTATACGAGTATCATAATTCTTAATGTTTTTGTTCTCTGCTACTGCGGTATTATATTGTCACGTCAGGGTGGTATCCCGCCAAGAGTAAGACCCTATAGAACGACGGAAGAGCTGAGTGGACAGTTCAGTAGGGATGGTGTACCACGAGTTAAAGATTAGGTCTAGGTGACTCATTTACGTTACGAGTCATAAGGAGGTGGCACCTTAAAAAATGATTTCGATCCTTGACCGGCTACAGTTCGACAAATGAGATCAAGCTCAAAGAGTGAACAAAGAGCAAAAAATTTAATAGACTGTAATTGCCAAATAAATAAAAAAAATTCAAACCGAAAATTATTAATTTTGTCTATCCTTAGTGAAATAGATAAGACAAGTTCAGTAACAGGAGCAGTGCGAAGTGCCCATACAAATATATACAATTATACACTGTAAATATAAATATAACTGTAAATATAGTGACAAGGAGCTGATATCGTGAAACCATCAACAAGTTCAGGACAATAAGAATATCGCGATTTTTTAAAGAATTATTAATGGCACAAAGAAGAATAAAATATTAAAGTCCATGCTAATGAACTCCGTTGGTCTCCTTCAGTATCGCGTAATGGAGACGTCGAGGAAGTAATAAATGGGGTATGAAGGGTGAATTGAAAAAGAAATGATAATAATAATAATAATAAAGGCGGAATACTTGAAAAATAATACGACGACAATCCATGGGAAATCCGATAGCAGAATTCGCAATAATTAATTGTGCCAAGGTATGGTCAAAGTGAGGAATGAAATAATTTAAAGTCCAATTGGCCGTTCGATTATCGTAGATGTCTGCGGGACATACTGTTGTTATTATTATTCCCCAAAGAACCAATCGAACGCGAAATACGAGGATGCAAAATCGCAACAGAGGCAACGGCGGGCAGACTGTACTATTTTCGTAACTGGCTATTTATTACGAACGGGGGGGGGAGGGGGGGAAGGGGCACGTGCTCAAACGATTCCAACCAGGAACGCATACGAGTATACAATATCGTCCCGCTGGCAATACCTATTTTTGAGTTCGTTTCCACCTACGCGTACTGCTAGAGTCATTGATCACTCATTGATACGTTCCTGGGAGCGACGTGAAAAAATGGCACGCAAATAAAAAAAAAAAGAAAAATGTGATAAAAATAATAGAAACATTTTTATAAATTTTCTTAAGACGTCATTTGTATTTGCAGTTTTGGAAAATATTTGTCTACATTTTTTTTTTTTCTTACGCACCGATTATTTGTTTTCGCAAATAATTTAATCGCTTTAATTAGCCAAGTCAAGTAATTGGACAGATAATATTTGTCCGGTGTTGTTGCTCCTCGTTTGACTGTACGTGAACTTAACAAACGTCAAGTACAAATTAGTTCCGCGCGATGGCGCTGGGATACTTAACAGTAATAGAAAAATGAAACACCCTGTAGATCAGAGTTACGTATGACTGTCCGTAGGAGAGTGAAGCTAAATTAATATTTTAGCTCGTTAAAACGAGTTCATCCGTAACGAGAACAATTGTTTTCAAGATATTTCAATTTCATCGATTTCCTCGATTATACTTTCCCTCGAACCGACCCCCCCCCCCCCTCCACCCCTTTTTCTTCTAGCAGAAAAGAGAACGAGATAAATAATAGGCTAAAGTGCAACGAAAAACGCATCGACTGCGACATAACCTTACAAACGGGCAACACAAGCCGTCGTTCGGGAGTGTACATGGTTTAACGTTACAATTTCGCTGGAAGTGAATGACCGTAATAGGATGCGTTCAACCGAGTAGATATATGTGTTTAGCGCATACATTAAATACAACTTTGAAAGGTCCTGTGAGGCATGTATCAGTGTCGAACTGATAACAGTAGAGATACAGATGTTGATCGCGAGAGAAATTAATTGGAGAAGAGAATTAATTCGAGCTGGTTAATTGGGTCAAAGAAAAGGCAAAATTAAAAAAAAAAAGATCAAAAAAATCTTTTTTTATTCATTCCTTGTCTCTCTCTCTCTCTCTCGGTCTCCTCCGCGCGTAATAAGAATGACGGAAGAGAGAAAAATAAACTGTCGCATTGCCGAACGCCAAAGTCACGGCGTAGACTACGAACTGTAAACATCCGTCTGGCTAGTGCCAGGACGTAGAATTTTTTTTTGAATATTACTCCTGCAGCTGATCGCGACGCCCGACCTCAACTCCGCCGAGCAAACTGGGCACGTTCAGGTGATCGCACAAGGCAAAAGGTATAATGATGAGAGGCGAGCCGTCGGTGTCGTGTTGCGGCCTATTATGATTCCGAATAAATCAGGCGAAGGAGGGTAACACGAGAGGCTCTGCCTTCCTCTATAGGTGCACATATTTATATATAGACACGGTGTATGTACAATGTCTTGTTCCCGTGGGCAGCATCTGAGCCATAACCCAAAGGAGGATCCACAGGGTGCCACGGGGAACCCCCTGCGAACGTCATTATATGTATATACCTAGTTTGGAATACTGTCTGCATTATGAATACGCCATTTCTTAAAGGAGCTACACTGTTTGTGTATATTGTGTATATTGTGTATATTGTATATATATATATATTTAATGGTAATATTTGAATAATGGGAGTCTAATAATAAAATGGCTTAATATCAAGAGAAACTTTTTAAGAGGATATAAAACAATTAAAATTTTGACCTCGCTCCCGCCGGATTTACACCTCTTCAACCATGCTCGTATCCTTTCCATTCCTCTCGGGCGTGCCCTGTAATAGTTTCCGGTTCCCGGCGGGGCTCTCGGTTTAATTCGATTAGTCGCTTCTCGATTTGCCGTCACGCATATCTGAAGTCCTCGAGAATAAACAGAGCGAGGGAGGGAATTACTAAAATGGACAAGAAGAATCCCAGTGTCAAGAAGAAACGTGGAAAATAATTATTTTCGCACCAATCGAACGAGTGAAAGTTTTTTAAAGAATTTTCGAAAACCGTAATAAGTTTGTTCCTGGTGAATTTGCATATTTTAGGTTATTTTTTAAATATAATTAATTAAAAGCAGTCGGGTACTTTACCTTGATCTCATCATCGGGTGCTTCCTTCTTCACCTTTAATGGAAATCCACGACTTCCGGCGGCTCCTTGATTCCCAGTGGTAACGGATATGTCACCCGGAGGTGGTGAACTCTCTGAGGTTACCTTGCCGATCTTCGCCAGTCTCCTGTGACCGGGACCGGATGTTTTCGGGGCTGGTATCGGATGGGGCCTGCTGCCCATTACGCTCTGTTCGGCATGTCACACTCGCATCTTCCTCTTCTTGTCACACACTCTCCTGTCCAGATGCTCTCGATTGCACTCGCGAAGACACTTGTTTATTTATTTTCACTTTTTTCGAAACGTTAATATTACGGAGGGGGGAGGGGGGGGGGGGCGTGGACGCTTTAGTTTCTTGTATTTATTTTATCTCCTCTTGAAAATTCCCTCGAAATCAACTAATCCAAATCCTTTAACGCGGCACCACGTCTTACCCAGAAACTCTGACAGCATCCGGCAGAATCTTGTTATATCATCGTGACAGGACACGAGGAGCACAATAAAGCACAGCCACACGTTATTCCATCTTCATTGCGCGCAGACACTCGCGAATTAAATGAATTACCTATTAAATTTTAAACAGTCAGATTCTAAATACCAACTGATAGATCACTCGATTCCATGCTTTCAATACGTTCGTATCTCCTGCCTGTTATATCACATTCTTGTACCCCAGTTACGGATTATTATTTTAGACAAGAAATTTAATAAAAGAAAATAATACTTTGATTCTCTAGCGATCTCCTTGTTCCTCCTCTTTAAGTGTTTACTGTTGGATTACTTAGGTATTTGCCAGTTTCAATTATTGCTACGTCTCGCGCAATCCCGACGTTAACAGCGAGACTCATGTAACTCTGAGTGCTAGTCATGAGTTGCTTTAAGCGCGAGGGTTTTGTCGGACCGTGTTCCTTTCGTCGGCTCGCCGAAGTCGAGCGAAGACCCGCGTAAAAATAACCCGCACAACCGCGCGCGCCACTGGAACTTCGTGAACGATCGACTCTCTTCGGCAGTGATTCCGATACTGCCGGACACTGCCGAGATAGACGGGAATGAGCGACGGTGTCGCCGCCAAGGTGGAGAATACGGAACCTGCAAGCTAAAATAACTAGTCGATACATTACCAGTGGAACTGCAACTTCACGATTATGCATATACGCCAATGAAACATTATAAATATATTGTTAAACAGTAATCAAAGCCTTACTTCACATTAATATATAACTTTGAAAACTCCCTGTTAATTTTGACGTATGATTAATTAAAAACTTCTGTCGATATGCAAGTTCGTTCCTTTTCATTAGCTATAGGTATTTCTGTCGTTTCATCAATTCTCAGCGAGACGACGCTCTATTTACTCGCCGTAATGTGCTGCCCTCATGTTTGAATGTTAACTTTTCGAAAAACAATGTGACAATTGGTGAGAAATAAATTTCACGAGTCGTAACGTTTATATTTATAAATTATTTTATCAATTGATAACTCAGTACATCGTGAGATTTAGAGATACTCGAGCAGTGCACTGATACCGTACTTTTCTAATGATTTTCGTAAAATTTTTGTTAGTCAGAAATTCCAAATGTTTCCAAGCACATTTCCCAAGCATCGTGTTGCAAATTTTGGAAACTTTTTTTATTTCATAATCTTATACCTCGATAAATACATATCGTTGAAAATTCGAAATTTTTGTATATATTCTAAATGTTACCTTTCAAATTCCGCTGCTACTATTATTATCAGTCACGTCCTTTCACTAATTGCCACCAAGTCCGGAACTAATTATACTCACAGACTTGTTCAACCAAAGAAAAGTCGTTGTCGGGTCGCTCTTAGAGAAACACTCGACTGACTCTACACACGACTGAAGAAATTTTTTGGTCAGGGTTGACTTTTTTGGTATTATCATTTTTCAACGTCTCTTCTTGTACGCGCATGCCTATGGATTACCGGCATAGATAAGACTTTATTAAACAGGTTACAATGGTCTAAAATGACTCCTAACGTACAACATTCCTATTAATTTTTCTATCTAAAATAGTTAAACCATTCAAGTTTTAGGAAAATTTTAATATAAAATGAAAATTTACTCCCATTCATTACTGATATTAATTCGAATCGGTCTTCCACTCGAGTAATATCTAGGGGATCATTAATATCTCGCGACCTCGTTCCCAATGATTACTCCACAATCCCACGTGGACGTGAGCTTTATTTAAATTGACATGAAAAAGTGCGAGCGATCCAAAACAATATTATAAACGTGTAAACGGTGTCATAAAGATTGAGAATAAATTTCACGTATTTCTGTAGGACTACAAGTGACCGAGTACTGAATGACGAAAAACAATGAAAAATCAATCAATCGAAACGTCCACGTTCAAAAATACCAATAAGAATCAATTAAAGATCCTAAAAGGAATTTTCCCACTCCGACAGATAGACGCGACCTTAATCTAAAGATACAATTGACGTGACCCAATACATTAAGACGAGCGACAAATTACATGAAAATAAATTCGCTCGGAATGGGCTGCAATGAAAAAACAGTAGGACAGTCAGATTAATTTAAATTCCAGCAAAGTCTCCGTAACCTAAATTCGACACAGCGAGTATCGTTAAATTAAAAGTAACAAATTCTTCGACATTTACAATAAAATAATTTACACGTTTTCTAAAGCACTCTAGTTACTCTGCTATATTCTCTAACCTTAATCCTAGTAAAAATTCAAACGTCAAATCTGACAGGAGATAAACAACAGAGATTGACAATGTTTATCGAAGAACTTACACTATAGATATAGTGTCCCAGCACCGTTACATAATTACCACAGTACTTCGCATACGAAATTAAATAACAATAACACAGTGGGACGATAAGTGAATTAAATTAATATAAAGCCAAGTAGTAGGCCCAACGCGAGGTAACTGTGGTTAAGCGTAAAAATAAGAAACGTGTAAATTGCTTTGCGACTTGAATTTCTTGTGAATTCAGCTTCTGCTGTTTTTCGTCAACTTCGTTGCGAGTCCGCCCTTAGCCTTGGTGCTCGATTCGTACTTCTTCGGCTGACGTTTCCATCCAGAATCCTTTGCTCGCGATTTTCCATGGCATTTTTTCTTGGTGCACACACGCTTATTATTCTTGCATACACAAGAATTGCAATCCAGACGTGTGATCTCACCTTCACGGCATTGGTCCAGGGCTCGACGCAATCTCGAGGCACATAACGTCGGTCGACAGATTGCCACGTGGCCCTCCATGCATGTGCAGCTTGTGCACTCTTCAGCCCATGCGTCGCCGACTATGCAAGGTTTATCTGCAAAAATAATTTGGACTTAGAGAACGTCAGCATTTTTTTTAGCGTTTTCTATACCGGCCGCGAGTGCGAGAGAGAGGCTCTTATGGGCACTTACGTGCGCGAGAGAAGGACCGACATACTGATTATCAGAATCGGGGGTCGGGACCTTCTTTTTAGCTTTTTATGGCTGTTGGAGGCCGAGACGTGCCCTTCGGGTGTTAGGAAAATCTACGGCGTTACGAATGAATACAGTATTCTGTTAAATATTTATTTTTTTAAATAAGAATTTTTGTTCTGACCAATTAATTTACAAGAGTGCTTTTCGAAAATTAATGAAATTTTAAATCAATCAGTTTTTTTTTTTCACAAATCCGTCAGATAATTATTAAACAAATCAAATTTTTTTTTATTCAGATCACTTTACGTGTAAACCGACTGTGGTTTTCATGATATCTCCGATCACTCAATTTTAATGTCGTAAAGGTGTATTGGTAGAGTTGAATAAAGGTTATCATTCGGTTCAAGGCCATCGACGTGGCAAATTTAAGCAAATATTTCTTTTATCCGGTTGTCATTGATAATTTTGCTGGACTATGATACAGTTCTTTTGATAGAATAATTTCATTAGTTAAATCCGGCTTTTTATATAGTCTTTAGTCCTGATAAATAGGAACGGCTGATCCACAATTCCCGTGGGAATGACTTCTCTGTGTCGCAAAAGAAGATAGACAGCTTATGGCATACGAAGTAAAAAAGAGAGAAGAGAGACTTTCAATTTTTCAAAACCGGTTTCAAAGTATACCATAGTTACGTCACGTGCAAATAAATATCACGGTTGAACGAATTTTTCAATCCTGACCATACTGTTAATTACGTGCATCGATAATTAACAAACGAATGGCGGATGTCGTATTTTTCTGTAACTGGACTTGTAAATTAAAAAATTTTTTTTTTTTATTTCATTAGCCCCCAATATTTTTATCCACAACTATTTTCAATCGACGTGCCAAATATGGCTGTTCCGTTTCATACTGTATCCTTCTCTCCTTTTCAATTATCTTCTGCCTCTTTTTTTCCATACGTCATCCGCAATACCCTTTTTCCACGCAAAAAATAACTTACGGCGTTCCGAATGAGATTCCTGAGAATCACTCATGCTTATTTTATTTTTACGCTTTCGATGACTTTAATGTCAATTGACAGTCGTTGAGTATCCATTACAAGAGTTAGAAATTTTAAAAATTAAATTTTACCAAATTGTATCTCGAAATACAATTTTTGCGAAATTTGGTGGAAATTTCGCAAAACTTTCGCAAAATCTGCACTTACCATGATTAGGCTCGATTGACAATCCTGTAACAAGGGAAGCGCAGATGAACACAGTTATGAAAAAAAATTCGATTCCCATCACGGTTATAGTCAATTAATTAATGAAAAAAAAAATCATTAATCGCACCGCGACACTTTTACACGTCATTCACGACCGTCCTCGCTGACAACGATATAGTGACTGAGCTGATTATAATAACTAGTGCCTGACTCTGCTATATATACTTCCATCTCGTTTACACTCGTGCCATCTATGATGAAAGTGGAGCAACTGAGTTTGTCGCACTTATGGGACAAGTGTTTCTGCCATGTATAGTCCGGCTCGTGGTAACGACCCGATTAATGTTTTTCGTCTTTGTTGCACTTGTCTATACGCAAATGATGATCTCTCACTTCCACTTACAGGAAGTAAATCTGCCATCTAGATTCAACTTTGCTTCTGGAATGACCAATATGACCTGAGATATGAAAGCATGCCAAAGTGGAAATAAAATATTGATACTGAGCGATTTTATGATTCTACAGAAGACGAACGGCTAGTAATATTAAATAAAGATATTGTAATTAATTTTGCAGTAATTAATTCTTTTATTTTTCACAGCAACTTCTTTCAAACCTAATACCTCTATTAGGAATTCTTGGTTTGTTTAAACTTTTTTTCTTTTTTTTTGAGAAAAATATATATGTCTAATGTACGATATACCGGGTATCCAACGAAATAGGAATACTATTATTATATTAAAACCAGCTCAATTGTCCAAATGGATTTAGAAAAATCTCACCAGGTATATCTAAAGTAAAAAAAAATAAAATGCCTATAATAAAATTCCGAAGGAATAAAGCGGATATGGTTCGTGAATAAACTTCTACTTTGTAGAAATCTTGGCAATTTCCTTTTTAATATCCTATCGCCCACATAGAAATACGACTTGATCTGTTAATCGCTATAATAATAACAATATTAGTCCCGAGATAGAATACGATTACATATACGATTTGTTAAATAGCAAATGTGATAAAATTTTACAATTTTTATTTCCCAATTCAAAATTACCGCCTTTTAGACTTACCGAGGATCAAATAAAACGGGGAAATACTTCCTGCTGTAGAGTCAATAGGTTTGCGTCTGCACTGTAAATGCTTTTGAATTTTCATTCCTTTGAAATCCTCAAGCTTCTTTTTCTGCTGATGGACCGATAATTAACAATCGAATTAATAATAATAATTAATAGATATAAATACATCTGACAATAGGCCATATGGGTGAACGATAATATTCAAATAACCAAGCGTCGGGACGTCTCTGGATTTCCATTGTTTCCCATTGACAGACCTAGTGCATACTGTTGAAAAAAAGATAGCGACGACACTGCCCTCCAGATATATCGATCTGTCCGAACCCTTTTTATTTTTCACTTAACGAACCGTCACTCGACAAGTCGCACTTCCGACGATATGCACCTCCTTTGCTGTTGAACTTCGACCTCTTATTTAAATATTCCTAAAATCAAATATTAAAAATATTAAATGCCACTGAGATATTAAAGATGCACGCTCGAGTTTTGTTTTGACAAATGACGTAAATCTGAAATTAACATGAGGCCTTGGTTATCGCGCTTACGTCACCAGAGAAGCTATCAACCAATTCGTGCAGGCCGTTTCCACGGAATTACTTTTCGTTCGAATCAATTAAAATTTAATCTAAAAAAAAAAAAAGATTCGTCCTCTCGTCAATTCTCTATCTTTCCATATGACCATCCCTATGCACGTATATCTGAAATCCTCGTTGGATATTAGATTCATATTTTTGTACCAATTGCAAATGGAGTTGGTACTTTTTTTTTTTTGTTTCAAAAATTTTGTTCTATTTTCATTGATTTCTCAATATTTACCCCAAATGCCACATTGCGTGTGTACAATGTCTAAAAATATACCTTGCGTGTTAGACTAATTAATTAATTGTGAAAATTCCAGGTAAACACACTAAAATATTGTATCTAAGTAACATTATGAAAAAAAATATTTTTTTTTTATTCTGAGACTCGATATTATTTTTATACCAGTAAAAACATCCCTTAGAAAGTCGGGGGGGGGGGGGAGAGTAGACGGAAATGACGGTTCATCGACTTTCAATAGCGGATAGAAAATAATTTCTTTGCCTTCCGATCGAAAATATATTTTTTTTTCTATTGAAAATAATCCAGTGGTCACCATAGGACAGGTCAACGGATACGTCAGGTCGTCGTCATCGTCGCGACGCTCGTTCCGACCGATCCGACGTCGACGTCGTAGACGTAGCGCATGTGCCCGCGAAAACGCGCGACGCCGAAATGCACGGTTCTCAACGTCGACGTCGACGTCGAGCAGTTCAAACGTCGCGCGCCGTGCGGACGCTCCACTATTTTCACCAGTGACCAGTGATTTTCATAAAGTATTAGAAGAGTTGCGGAATATTTAATTTTTCAAAGTTTTACGATCGCAAACATTTCGCGAGAGTAATTGCCGATACATATGGTTGTTACATAATTGATAATTTTTTAAATCATTTTAATGTAAATTTTTTAAAAAGGCATGAAATTTTAAAAAATTTCATATTCGTACTATGGACTTGGCGGTAAGTGTATTTTTTTCTAATATGCATATATATTCTATATTAATAGTCTATGGTAATAGACGACTGGACGAATCAACGATGGAAAGTCGACTTCAATTTCGATCTCAAACTACTTCATGTCATCCTGAATGATTGTTACACGTTGAAGCACAATTCGATTTCGAAATTTGTTGATCCCGTTAGGTATGTAAAAAAAAAAAATTGAACATGGAAAAATTATTTTTCAAAATTTTTTATATGCTATTTATATAAATTTTTTATATGATATTTTATCTCTCGTGCTGGTTCGAAAAATTGTACATTTCACAGGAAGCGTGGAATTACGTCTTTTATTTTTATAATATATTTTAGGTTAAGCCTTCCCCGAAGTTGTGCAACACATAAATCGGGAGATACGATCGTTAAAACGTTACGAAAGATACACTCTGTGCTTGTGTTTTTCATAAAACACTTTTTTTATCTTTCGTAATGTTTGGATTGGGTTTCAGTGTATTTAAAATGCCTTTGATCGATTATTATTAGAGAATGCCGAGACAAAAAGTGGATTCTACGTATTTTCACGAAAAAAAAAAAAGTCCAAACTTAACAATCGACATTGATTAAGCGAGGCGTGACGTAAAGGCACGATAACGATAGCGCATAAATTTAGGACGGTACCACATTGCCATTAAAAAGTCAAAGCGAAAAACAAACATCCCGGACAACACTAACAATTCTATCTGAATTATCAAATCAATTAGACCAATTACAGATTCCTTCGTTAATCTCGCAATACGCACACGGCATCCCGTCAAAAAAGTCTTTTCAAGAGCAAATCAATTGCGACTACCCACACGGTCACGTGCTAACGAATGATCCAGCTTACCCTCTAGGAAAGAATCGACAACAATGAACAAAAGCGAACGTACACTTAGAGGAAAAAAAAAAAAAGAATTAGCAGCTCGGTCGATAAGGTAGAAACACTTGAAATTCAACCGACTTTCATATAATTAAACGACATTGTAATCAGCTCAGAAATGATGATCCCCCAGTATCAAAGTCTCGAAAAATTATTTAATCAGTCTAAAAACTTCCCAGGTCCTATCCCATCCCTATTGATTGATCGCATTTCATTACCCGTTCGGGCGTTATGTTAAGTTGATAAACAGACACAGAACTGCGGCTTATTATTAGCTCAATCATAATGCACTCCGTACAAGGTCCGTCGTTTCACAAGAGCAGCACGTTAGTCCACATGCGCCTGATGTATAAATTACATGCACTTCTACAGGGTCGTTCAAAAATATTGCGCCGCTTTGAAATAGTTTCAATGTAAAAAAAAAAACCAAATAAGCTAACTTCATTCGGTACAATGTCTCAGAGCGCAACATTACTCAGGTTAAACGACCCATCTGAAGTTAGCCCGTTCCTTTGATATCGATGATAAAACTAATTGCGGTTGGTGCGTTTTTACTGAATAACTCTGTACACCATGCACTGTATATTTAATATATATAGGCATAGTATCAGACGTCACCCCGCAACGTGAATACACATATCTATTTGACGGTACTATTGTAAGTACGTACCCACATGTAGATCCCACTCCTGACGTATCTGCCCACCCTAATACCACATATGATCCACATGGCACGCGACCCTATTACCACTACAGGTCCTTACAGAATTCCTACATCAATTACTACGAAATCACGCAACGAGGTCAGTTTTGATTAATGATCGCACATGCATTAAATATTGGGTATGGGATAAAGCTTTATGCTAATAACCCTTAAGAATCTGAGAGTTTCATTTATGAGATGTAAATAATGTAATCGGGTAACTTGATCGCGACCAAGTTTCATGGGTATTATTTAATGGCAAAGAAATTGGTGTGTGTGTGTGCATATATATATATATATATATATATATGCAGGATTCTTCATGGGATTCCTATGGGGTTCAAAGGGGCATCCTGGCTGCCTTGTAATTCCTGAGAGCAACGGAGCTGGTATGTTTTAGTAATTTGCCGTTTTGTACTGGGCTTTCGTTTACCGTGACTTTAGACACTTGCAAAACGTGACTTGCATGGCTATACGTATATTTCTTGCGATGCTACTTTACTATGGTGGATTACAGGTGCACCATTAGAAACATCATAGGATAGCTATGGCATTACGTGACTGGAATAGTATTGAATAATGAATTACGATTACCCATAAGTCCTTGCACTTAATGCATAGGATCTGGTACGACAACTGCTGTTAGTTCTAGGAATTAAATTTTACTTCTATATAAATATTGTACAGTAGGTTGAAAGCGTGTAAATCGTATATGACAGCTGTCAAAGAATCAGTGACGTTCACGTATCACGCCACGTTAACAATTTATAACAAAGCAAATTTTAGTCATTCAATTACGAAGCTTTAAGCTCGATTCATATCGTTCAATGAGTCACTCGAGTGTACTTGAACGTTTCGATTGGAAAGTGACGCTGAGAACTTTTCAAATGATCAAATGCAATTATTGTTTATTGACATAGAACGATTTTTCTTTTCTTTTTTTTTTGGCTAAGGGGAAGAAGAATTTACACGATATTTCCGTTTGTAGAATTAATCAAGATGGCGGTACATTCTGGTTTCCGGTATTCCACCACAATTTCCCTTTTCCATTCCTTTTCTCGCCTTATCACTAGCTCCTCTCTCTCTCTCTCTCTCTCTCTCTTTCTCTCAGTCACAAGAAGTGACTTTGTCGTTCTGGCATTCGCCGTGCTTTTCTATTGCTGACCGGTATCTCTTGTCACTTTGGATGGAAGTGGTATTGCGTTACTCTGTGTGAACGGCTGTTTCTTGCTTGATGCATTTTTATCCCATGCTCTGTTTCGTTTTCTAATGTTTTCCATCGTTTTTGCGGATTCTGCTTACTGACATACTTGACCGCGAATGTTGTCCGTAATCTGTAACGCGAACCATTCTGTGAATTGAAACTCGTCATTAGCTATTGATGCCGACTCTTGGACATTTTCCATAGGCTCTAACCTGTTGACATCGGTTATCGACTCTGTTTCTGTTTTATCGACCTTAACGCTCAACAGACTCTGTGTCTTGTCCGTGACGCGACAGCCCTTTAGCTAGACTCTAAAACCCTTACAGGATCTATTACATATATATAACGTAAAGCCCTTACACGAAATAACGTAACGACGTAAGCGTAAGGCAACCAACCAATCAGAATCTAGTACTGTCCACTTGGATGGCTGAGAATGAGAATGGCCTAAGAATGTCAAAAAAAATGCGCGCTGTGCTTCACGGGAAGGAGCGGCGACCGACGCCCCTTGTAAACATCTTTTCCACATCAGCTGTGCCAAGTCAAGATCTCAGTCGGGATCCTCAGAAGAAGTGATTGGAACTTTAAAGGGCCACTGTCTAGCATGTCCAGGTGTCTACGATCAGCTGGTCACTCTAAAGTCTGTAAATGACCGCCTCTAGAAACTCAGCTCTCTTACGGCTCACGTGGACAGCCTTCGTAGAGAGGTAGATCTGCTTCCTGGGGATAATGTCACCTTTAGTAATACCCTGCTGGAAGTCAAAGAAAAAGGTCGCGACAGTTACGGAAGACATCAGTGGTCTGATGAAGACTACGACACATAGACTGAGAAGAAGCGTCAGCCCCGTCTGAGAGTCGTTATATCGGGTATCTCTAAATTTACGGATGAAGATCAAAAAATGAACTGGTCCCCGCGCTTACCTGCTCCCTTTAAATATCCTTGCCGGAGGTAGTTGAGCTTTAATGCATGGAGCCAAAAAGCTCAAGTCTCATCCCTAAAACGAAAGGTAGCACTGACACGCGATTTCCTGGCAGGGGTCGAAATATTCCGTTATAGCTAAGATCGAACGGGAAATGTGACGAAGTTATTGCCGCCAAGAAATCTAAGCCTGACCTTAGGGCTCCATCTATCGATGCCTCGTTAGCAGATCGTAAAGTGTAAATTAATAAACGGCAGCCGCTGCAATTACATAAGTTGCGTCACCGAATCTTCAAGAATTTCTCATCGGATCTAAGATCAAGGATCAAATAAATTTTATTCTCTCTCTTTCTCTGCCAATATCTGCCAATTTTGTCTCCCTCTTTTTCACCACTGAAAACTTCTATCCCGTGGAAATTAATTGCGTTTTAATATCTTTAACAGAACTTCAACCGACTGCTATCCCATTTCCGTCACGATAACAGCGGAAACTGTTACGGTATTCCATCTTCCTCTTATTCATATAGAAACTGTACTGCTTTGCTTAAACCAAGACTCCGCTCTGGTCCTGATATAACTTTATCTTATATAACCTAAACTTTACCCACATTTTAACCTAAGCTCACATTTTTTTTTTCTTGCGGTTTTCTTCTCAGTGGCCTCCATACCCATTACTTTTCACACTCGGAAATTTGAGGGTAACTATTTTTTTTTTTTTTTTTTCAAGCGTTAATCCTAAGTATGAAAAAGCGGTAAATGTTTGTCTCGGCTCCCGTCATCGATAACTATAGAAGAAGTCACTGTCGAATTAGCCGATCGCTTGTGAAAACTACCAACAAATAAAAATAGAAGTTTGACGATGTTAATCTCAAAATTCACTTTATAAATATACTGTAGGTATACGTAAGTACAAAAAATTTAAGAAATTTAATTTTTTTGATTTTCACGAAATATCAAATTTTTCTGATATTTTCACTAATTAATTTTTCAATTTGAAATATTGAACTTTTCTTTTTTTCTTGTACTGTCTCGCGTAAGAATATCTAGCGCTGTTATGATTATTATCATCTAACTATCTTAATTGGTTGGTAGGTGAGAGAAGGATGATATAACATTTACGGAAAGGGAAATGTAGGTCTGGATATATCGGTTCATATGCTGAGATATAGTCTGTGTTATATACATATGTATATATATGCATGTATATTAAAGGAATTTCACGAATAAGGGATGATCCCGTATACGGCTGAAAAATGACAGAGTCATATTTTTTTCACGTAAAATATTAACGGATTTGTCCGCCTAAGAGTCACTGCCGAGTTTGCCATCTATGTTCCATATTATCCTTGTCTGCTTCGCACTTACCCTCTGTTATTGGAATAAAGCCAAAGAGCGATAGGAAGAGAAAAAAAAAGAGAGGGGTTGTGAAAATAAGGAAAAAAAAAAAGAATGCTTATTATTCCAAGAATGACAATACCATAGAAATTATTGAGTTTCAGAATCCTGTAATTTTTCCGACGGGAGGATCGTATTGAAGAATTGTCCAGTGGGATGAAATGAAAAAAAAAAAAAAAAACGAAAATACGACTGTGTACTTTAAAATATCTTCCTAGAGCAGTTTGCACTGTTACTCTGCTGACTAATTAATTTCCCACTTTTCCAATAACCTCACCCTTTTTTTTTCATCCCCGAAAAGGATTAAACTTTACAATAGGGTTGAAAAGTCAAGCGGAGGGACTATAATAAGGGTAGCTCGACCATGGTAAATATCCTTGCGAAGTCTAACTCGCTGGGAACATGGGGTTTTAAACTAGGTTAGGTTAAGTCAGGTCAAAGGTTAACCACAGCGATGTTGAATTCTTTATTTTTCCAAAAATCCCGAAACCTCCCTAATTTTCGAGTTTAATGCTCTTCGCCTCAATTTTGAATTCGATTAACGAAGCGACGCCGGACGTCGAGTTTCGTCGCCGCCTTCCACACACACACACACACACACACACACACACTCGGAATATCACGTCGACGCGTTATCACCGCTGAGTGAGAGTTCCTTGACTTTCAAAATCACGTTAAACTCAGTTATAGGAGTATATATATATATATATATATATTAGATGCAAGGCGTCCATATAACACAGAAAACTTAGTTATCTCGTTATCATCCCTTTTTAACAAGATGCATCACACAGTACTTACCCCCTGCTATGAGAATATGGCAAAATAAAGGAACCGTCAGAGACTTTCCGTCTGGACTAAAAAACTTTTTCCCAAGTTTCAAAAGTTTTCTGGATTCTTCTCACCGTCGTAATGATTGCGTGCGCACACCCCACTTTTCCCTCCCTTTATAAATACGCGAGTTTCTGTTTTGTTCAGCTACCAGAAATTGTGCAAGTTGTTTTTTCAACTTCCTCTCTTTATCGTTACATTCATAAAAGACGCGTTCGAAAAAACGCAAATTCTTGAAATTTCATCTTTAAACAGTCTCGTGGATGCCCAAAGTTTCGCGTGAAATTAGGGAACATCACGAGGCAACGAAAAGCTGGTCCAAACGTATAGCGGTGGTTATATTGACTACGTCATTGGCGTTCGTCCAAAAGTAGGCGAACGATAACAAACGACATTTGCCATTAACCGGATTAAAGCTTAATGCGAAATTGGATTGACTAGACCGAACAAATTGTTCGCGAGCAGATACAACCAACTTGACACCGTCCTAAATAAAGCATATACCGAAAACAATTGTGAAGACTCGAATAAAATATCTTCATATTTTAAACGGAATATCACCTGTCAAAATATATCACTAAATAATATAACAAAGGAAGATCCTATACAAAAACACTGACCTTACGACCTGAAGAGATGAATAATTCTGCTTAGAACTTTCATCAATACCCACCAACAAGCACAAGCTTAAAGTAGGTTAGACGTAAGGAACCACGTCCGTCACCAAAAGTGAATTCCGTTAGCCGTCTATCACCGTGCAAAATCTTCCCAACAGAGTCTAATCAGAAATTACTAAATATAACTATAAAGACACCTATACGTCAGGCTGAGTAGCATGAGCAAGCTCAGATTAATGCGGCAGCTTCCCTAGAGAGGGCAGTAGGGTATGCCGATGCCAACCCATGATTGACCACGGCCCAAACCGTCTTGGTATATTTACTACGAAGAGACAGTGGTACAAAAGTGATATCATGAAGAAGGTATAGCCCAGGGAAAGGAATAGGTAAAATAGGTAAAACGTAGAAGGAGTGAGTGAGAGAGAGTTAGAGCTGTTGAGAGAGGTCGGCAGAGTGATAAAAAGCTAGACAAGGACCAAGTGAAGAGGTCGGCGAAAAATAAAAACTCCGAGCTGAAACATTCCATGGATTCCATGTATACCAGACAGTCTCCCCGTTACGGGTACTGATAGACGAGCGCTGTCCTATTATACTATGTGATAGCTTCGTTTAGTCCTACTCAGTTATTTAATAATTAGAATAGTCTGCATTTACAGTTTACTGCACTTTTCTTTCTTATATTTATTTTTATATCTTTCATACTGTTAGATCTTGAAAACTTATAGATTGCAGATCCCGTTGTTTGTCGACTCTGTAAATTTTCATTGCAACGATCCCAGCTCGGATATGTCTAATCGATAGACAAGACTGCTTCGATACTCCTGATGTCTAATCAGAGAAGTCGATTAATCAATCACAGCACGCGGTGACGTATCGATAGGGTTTCGTGTGCAGAATTAACGAGACCTCACACCGAGAAAGTACACGGTAAACCGCTGTTAATTACGGCAGCCACACCTAACCTATTTACCTACTGGTCCCTGTTAACAGTTTACCTAATTTACGTAGGTTTGCTCGGCTGCTTTGAACGTAGTGAAGCCACTGGAAGACGCTTAGAAATTGTTGGTCCCGCATGGGAATTACGCTGCTGAAATTCTTAGCGGCAATGCAAAAAAAAGGAACAAATTTTTTAAAATAAATTATCTAGCCATTCTTCGTCCTTTCTACCGGACGTTAATACGCTTTGACTTTGGGTCTAGTTTAAATTGGAGTTATTAATAATGCACGAGATCTCTTTGATCATCTCGAAATTCTAGTGTAAGGACATTTCGTATGCCTACTGGTCTATTTTAATTATTTATTACAGGATACCCGTCGTCAAGTATTTATCATTTGTACTGTTATCACTGAAGGAGATACTGGTAAAGTGGCCCCTGTATATCGTGTGCCTGAGAGGCATTTCAATCCCATTCTAAATTTTTATAGTTTCAACATATCTTCCATGTCCACTGTGCTCACTGGGAGTCAGAAACAAAATTCCATATGGCTGGTCCTCTTTACTAGGTGCTCTTACAGACGTTTCCTGTATATAGGGTGATTCATAACAAACGTAACCACCTTTGGGTGGTTCTACTGAATAGTCATATTTAGATTCTATACTTTGTACAGTATCTAATCTCAGGGAATATACAAAGAGAATCAACATACATGATTGCACCTCTACTGAAATTATACGTGCATAGTTAGTTGTAGGTTAGATCACATAGAGCTTTTGGAATATTTTGAAAATCTCCCAAAAAGGGCTCTTGTATGGAAAATACAAATAAGTCTTCAATTAGGACCTTCTCGAATTGTCCTCGTTCATCCATTTTATCGCCGTTTGGAAAATGTCTTGCTAGAAAAACGAATTTTTTTTTTATATAGAGTTTAAGGGTAAGAAGAATATTAGGTGGACGTTCTTTGATCCAGCCTGTACTTATTAGAAATATTCTGCTACCCAAACGATACTCGATGAAATTCACATCCCTGAAACAAATTATTAGAGGCAATCTGTCTTGCGTTTTTTTTTTTTTTTTTTGAGTACAAGTCTATGTTCGGTCAATCTGTTTTTATAATTATTTTCAAAATTTTCAAATTGCATTGATCTTTCGAAAATAAATTTAGAATTTTCCACTGATTCAATCCTGTACTTTATCTGGAGAATACGACCGGACGTTACGTCACTTGCACTACCGCAAGGATAGATAGGTACCCGACCACCATTCATCCCTCAAGATAGATACGTAGTCCCGTGGGAAGATGCCTGGAAAATGAATGGGATATCCCGTTACTCTACGGTGTAGTCAGCTCCATCCGCACACCGGAGCTCTGAACATCTTCGTGACGGAATATTAATTATCCAAGATTTCAGGTGTAGGAAGTTACTTTATATTATTATATGTATCACTATCCTATACCTAAATTTTTTAATTTTAGATTTATTAGTATCTGGTTCAACGAGACCATACTGAATGTTATAAATATATGCGCGTTTTGAAAAATTTCTCGACTTCTCGCGATTATCGAAAAATATTGTGAAAACCATGAAATTTGTGATATCCAAATGATAAGAAATTTTTGAAAAATTCAAAAGCTTCCGTCTTGTCTGTTTCAGAATGGATATCAATTTTGAATAGTTTCTGGCCGATTAAATTCAATATCGGAACAGACGCGCTGTGAAAAGTTCGTATTCACGCTCAAGAAACATGGCATATGTCAAAGTTCAGAACTGATAAGAAGTACACGTGCCTATTCAGAATCTGGTCAAGTGTTAAACTTTTCCAACTAACTATTGAACAAGATTCCTAAACGTCATAACTGATGACATGTAAAATAAGTTTCGCAGGAAAATTTTCAATTTCAAAAAATAAAAAATGAAAAGTAATGATGCATCCTTTAAAACGACAGTAAACATACAATACAGATACAAGGTGAACGGCGATAAAAAATTCCTCAAAAAATGACTTAAAATAATAAAATCCTCAGTTCCATAACGAGCAATTATTAAATTTCAAAAATTCTTCTCCGCGCAATGCAAATGAGAAGAAGAAAACAAGCAGACAATATTTTCTCAAGTCACATCAAGAATGATTGACATGACAGAACGAAGTCATGATATCAAATTGTACACCCGTTAGACATTTTCACTGCGGTACCTGGAGAGAAAAATCTCAGCACCATGATCATTTTTCTGGTATGGTGCTGCTGGTCCTTGGCGACGATTACCCAATCACTCAGGACCGGTGATCCTTCAGCTAGAGTCCGTGGGGACCTGGTGGTCGGTGCACTTTTCAGTGTTCATCAGACACCACGTGGTGGTCAGGGTGCACTTGTCTGCGGACCCGTCCGGGAGGTATACGGCATACAGAGGGTGGAAACAGCCCTGATCACCCTGGACAAGATAAATCGGGATACCACAATACTACCAGGTATGTAATCTGTTTTGAGCATCTTTAAAAATACAACGTCCACTATACCCACCTCGTGCACCAGGCGTCACTCTGGGTTTGGAAGCTCGCGACTCCTGCTGGTCAGCTCCAGTTGCTCTGCAACAAAGCATCGAGTTGGTACGTGATGCGATTACGCCAGCACTTACGCAGCCCGAGCACCCGGACAATTCCGCCAACTGTCTATTGGATTCGTTACAGGTGAAAATTAAATCGTCTGTATTATTTGTATTATTAATTTATAAGCGCCTCGTTAATTGGCTTGACGCGCTGCAATCGTTTTAGACGGAGACGCCGGTGACTAAGGCGCCACTTATAGGCGTGGTGGGTCCGGGCTCTAGCTCGGTAACACTCCAGGTTCAAAACTTGCTCCAACTTTTTTCCATTCCTCAGGTAATTGGTGGATTCTATTAATTTATTTATGTACAAAGTATATTAATAGAAAAACTATATATGTGACGTAGATTGGATATTCATCAACTTCGAGGGATCTCAGCGACAAGAGTAGATACTCCACATTCCTGCGTGTGGTTCCCTCTGATTATTATCAGGCCCAACTATTAGTCGATCTTGTACGAAATTTCAATTGGACCTACGTATCAATCGTGAATACCGATGGTGAGTAATAATTGATAATAAAAATATAAAATAGAAAAATAAATATGTGGGAAAGATGGGAGAGGTTGATCATCAACTATGTTACTAAGAAGGTTGATAAATTAACAATAAAAAGAAGCGTTGGTCAAATAAAAAAAAATACAAGATTTTATGCAATTGCAGTTTACCAAAAAAAAAAATGTACAAGCTCCTTGGATCCTACTTTATAATTTCGAGGCCCCTGCTTTAATTAAAAAGTCCCTATACGTGGACGGTAAATCCTGATTAGACTGCAAGTCAAATTGAAAATACAGGATTTTGAAAGGCGAAATCCGACCAACTAATTTCAACAACGATAATACCCAGCTGATCGTGTCACGTCCTACTAATTTCATTTTTGCAATTTTTTTTCCGACTGTTTACAACTTGTTTTCCTTTCCTATTATCTTCTCATCCGTGCCGACACTTCGTCTGCTTTTTCCGAGGCTTTACAAAACGAGAACAAGCAAAAAGTCAAAGCAAAAAGAGCACTCGTACACAGAAGCCAGGCGCATCATACAAATCATTAATTAGACTATGCATCCACAAGTACAACTGCATATCCAGTAACGTATCCACTAGGGTGACACGGAAAATTAATTACCATACTGAAGACGGGACTCGCTAATTAGCAGACTTATTAAATTGCTTGTATTATCATTGTTACCTGGGTACAAATCTGGACATAGGATTTATCATTCTCAATCTATTTTGAACACACGAAATGTCACTATTTTCTCAAGGATGAACCGCACCGGCTCAACTCGATGCATTTTTATTTTTTACTATCGCACGAGAACAATAGACACAGACGTAGACGGAGTGTATTTAGCATAACCGAGTTAGGTCCGATCGAAAACACTACAAGAATGCAGTCCCGCTAAATTGTACTTCTCAGCTGTCACTAAGTAATTATCCTTTCCACCGCCAGATGTCGCATTCTCAATTTGTGTCCCCACTAAAGTGCGAAAGCTTCTATGGAAACTGCCGGATGTCGTGGGCAACGAGTATATTACGGCTACGCCGGAAGTCACGTGATTGGCGAGCTATTGGGGCTCGAAGAAGCCAAGAGATTAGGTTAGGTTTTGCGCGACGCTATCGGCTAATTACATTACGGTTGTGCGGCGCTCGCGTCGAGTGGAAACGCCGGGGTATTGGAAAGCGAGAGACATGGCGGGTAGATTTGATTTTCCACAGGAAGTCGATAGAGAGCGGAAGTGGAAGTGAGTGACGGTTGTGGTGCACTTTTATTGGCTGGTTCGAGACAGTACGACCAGCCAGGTCAGCCACCTTGAACATTATTTTTTTTTTCTTCTCTAAAGCAAAGAGAAATTTGAGAGCACAACCAGTGGCGTATGGCTGCATTAATTATAATTTTCAGAGAATTATGGCCAAAGCGGTATGCAGGCATTTCGTGAACTTGCCGAAAAAAGTGGCGTCTGCGTAGCCCGGGAAGACGCCGTCCTCTCGACGGCGGAGGACGATGCCTTCGACGCCGTTCTTGAAAATCTTGATCAGGATCATGCTGCCAACGTCGTCGTTTGCTTTTGCGAGGGGATGACGATGCGCGGACTTTTGGCAGCTTCGAAAAGGCTCAATCTCACTGGAAGATTTCTATTTATAGGCAGGTCAGTGTTTTTGACTTTCTACGTCACTGCTTCTTATCGCCGACGGATGCTCTTCCCCCCCAGTTGATAATTTAAGGATAATTACTCGCTGTAAAGCCATAAACAGGTAAACCTACAATTAGAATGAAATTTCATCTCCCCGGCTCCAATTAATGTGTTCGATAATTAGAAATCGATTATTTATCCATTCTTGTTATACGTAATAGCGACGGATGGGCCGACCGCGACGAAGTCGTCGAGGGTTTGGAGGACGAAGCCTGGGGCAGTCTGTCAATCCGAATTCATTCACCGTACGTGTCTGAATTCGATGACCACTACTTCACCCTAAATCCCTTTAACAACACGCGAAATCCATGGTTCGCTGAATTCTGGCAGCACAAGTTTAATTGCGTGTTGCCGGAAATGCCTGCGGATGAGGACTATCTCTCATTGCCATTGACAACCACGGAATTGCCAAGGACCAAGAGGACTTGTACGGGTAAGATAATCAAGAGAGACGGACCAATAATATTTCTTTATTTATTCTCACTGAGGAAAGCTTGAGGTTCTATGCTGCGTTCAATTTTTTTCGTTGCGAATGAAGTGCTGTAATTGCAATTCCATATATCGGACGCAACGACAACTTGGAATTGCACCTTAATTAATTCGTTCTGTGTCTATGGAACGGTAACGAGGGTAACGAGACCGACTTTTCAAAGTGGAATGTTTTAGGCAAATGCAAACCCGACTTCGATTCGTCGCATGCATGCATGCATTGTAGACATATACATATATATATATATATGCATAGATATAACTTGCATTCCAGTGCATATAGAGCAGAACGGCGCGATAACGGAATACAAAACAAGGATTGAATGATTTGTACGAAAATTTGATTAGTTAACGATGGGCAATAAACACGATTTGTAATTGACAATTGTTATGATGATTATTGAGGAATTGCATTCGTATCTTAATTGAGTTTTTCTTCTTTCAGGGAACGAGACACTTACTGATAAATACAAGCAGGATCCAAAAATGAGTTTTGTCATGAAATCCTTCTGGGCAATAGCGCATGGACTTCACAATATGCTTGAAGAAATATGCGGTCATGACTATAATGGTGTCTGCAAGGAGGTGTATCCATTTAATGGAACTCTATTCAAGGTACTGAGTAAAGTGGAAGAAAAAAAAAATAGTGAATAAAATAATAATCTGGATGACTTGAAGAAGCAATTTTTAATATCTGCTTTCTTTATTAAATATATTCCTTAATTGTAGTCTTGAGTGTTTCTTATACTTTTGTAATTAATAATCGTTATCTCTTTTTATATGGAATGCAGAATCATCTCATGAACATAACCTTCAACTTTGGACAAGAGGAGGTCGAATTCGATCGTCGTGGCGATCCTCCGGGCAGGTCGGTGCGTATGGCGATTTCCAATTATTCCAAAGGAACAACGCACGATTAATCCATTAAATTAAATATGGCGGCACGTAATTAAAAAAAAAAGAAATTTCATTTCAAACCCGCGTTTTCTTAATTTACTTTGCCTCTGGTACACGTGACTAGGTGTTCTATTATCTTTTTCATATTATATGTGACTTTTGATTTATTTACATGCAAGAGTCAATAAAGACACGTTGATTCGCTGCTTGTTTGCAGATACGAGATACTCAACTTTCAACGCTTTCCAAATGGCACTTATGGGTACATGCAGATCGGTGACTGGAACAACGGCACCCTGTCGCCTTTGGCTTATCCCCAATCTCGAGGTACGGAACTGGTAGAGAGTGTCTGTTCCAAACCATGTCCTCCAGGATATTACAAGGTAAAAAGATTTTATTAAAATATTCGGTTTGAAGAAAAAAAAAAACATACAGTAGCTGTGCGGAAATCAAAGATAATATAAAAGTTAAAGGGAAACCGACTGTGCATTATCTTCTTCATGGGAACAGGAATTTGAAGGAGGTCATAAGTTTTATAGTAAGGGATGTTATATGATGTACATAGAGAGGATAGTCGTTATCAGGATTAATGATAAGACAAACAAAGTTCAAGAAGAGGGTGGGGCTTTGCAGTGTCTTGGAAATTTTTCAAAAAAACTCTGTTTCACATATTTTCTATAGAAAAGTTTATTTTTCGGCTAGACTGTACTTTACCTAATTGTCCGCTTTAGCGATTCCTGAATGCGAGCCAAATAGCGTGGAATCGTCCCCTTACAACCGTTTTGCAACCCCTTTTAGTTGGAATCGTCTGAACCGCAACGGCCGCTTTCCTACTGGTTCTCGTATTTCGATTATTCCGTCATTACTATATCTATTTCTTGGTGGTTCCTGCCATTTCCTCCCTAACTGTAAATAAGACCCCCCCCCCCCCCCCCCTATTCTACGATATGACACAGAAACGGTCATTTTTCAAAGGCATTCTGTTTGCGCCTGATTTTTCTCTACTTTACCGACCGTCCCCATCTTAAATATATCTGCCTGCACAAGACACAAAGTCGTGGCAGTCGCGGTGAACGAGTTACAATTTTTTTCTTTTCTTTCTTCTGACGCCTTTATATCATTTTATAGTTCTTTTCACCCCCCCCCCCCCTCGTTACTCTCTTCCTCTTCTCCTCAGTCTTTCTTTACTTCTTCCTTGTTTCCTTAGGCGACCAGAAGTGTCTTCGCGCGTCGTTCTTTTTGTTGCCGTGGCCCTTTTTATCTAGCACCACGAACAAGATGGTCGACACTTCCGTTCCTTTAGAAAAAGGGACAATAGTATAGGTACACTAACACACACTCATAGTGATGTCTGTAGTCTAGTTACTCATAAGTAAGGATATATATATATATATATATATCCACATATATGTAAATATAAATGACTATGCTAATTCACAGTCGTTCATCTACGCCAGTAAAAATATTTACACATTGGCGCCCCAACCGGAAAAAAAACTGCCATCTCGCAGGACTTTTTTTCATTTCGGATTCATTCAAGAATATAGCGTCCACTCCTGGTGGCTCCGACCACTTTTAATTATTGACTCGTCACTAATTAGTAGCAATTCCACAGGAGGAGGTTTCTGCATAAATTACTGCGAATTAAAAAGATTTGTCGGATTAATATTTTTTTTTCTCTCCCTCCCTATCTCGCTTTTTCTATTTACTCCACTTTCTCTTACTTAATTAATTATACGCTCAACGTAATGCGCCATGCCGTTTCGATTTTGTCACTTAAAGCACTGTACTCACGCGTCATTATTGTTCCTTAATTCTTATTGCAGAATTTCAAAACTGGCGGCCAGGAAAAAAGATGCTGCTGGGCATGTGTCAAATGCGAGGATCACGAATACGCTGATGAGAGTCAATTAAACTGTACCGCGTGTCCTAGCGGCGAGTGGCCGAACGAAAATAAAACTGGTAAGCATAATTTATACCGCAAAAATGGAATTTTTTATATTTGCCACCCATTAACAATTCCATTTGCTTCTTCGTAAGCTCTTCGTTCCATACAACTTTGAAGTTCAAGGGTTGTTCATGGACTTGCGTAAATTCCATGAAACGCAATTGCAGTACCGATATCACGGCTGAAATAGTCACGCAGTACGACGCATAGCAAAAAAGTAAAAAAGAATCTAAAGATCTGGAAAATTTGTATCTCAAAATGGAAAATTCACTTTACATTTTTTTTTTTTTTTTCATTTTCCACGTGTCACATGTTATTTACATTAAACTTATATCGTTATCATTTCAAAGAGCCCACTTGCAGTATATATCAGAATGGTCCTTCACTTTCTAATGGACTTTTGAATTATCGGTTTCCATCCAACAAGTATATCACTGTATACATAGTCTGTTCTTTATCTGAAAATAGATAAAATCTCTATATATGTACACACACACACACACAGAGAAAAATTGAATCTGCAGTCACTGTACATTTTATATAATCTAAACTTACATATAGATAGTGCAGTTACTGGCTTCAATACTGATTTATCTCCAGATAACCCCCTATGTATATAAAGCACCCATACAATGGATTATATTGTACTTTGTAATGGACCTATCGATCCCACTTCAGGTACATATAAGATAGGTGGATAATACCTACTACAAATTTAATACAGATTTATATGAACTCGTTGAAAAATTTTCTGTATAAAGAAGTTTACAGAATATTTATCGTACTCATTGCATTTTCTTTCTTTTCCTATTCGTATACAGGCTGTTACGTCATCCCAATGGAGTATATATCATGGGGAGATGCTGAAGCTATGGTTGCTATGACATTCAGTGCTTTGGGTCTTATGGCTACCTTTGTGACCTTTCGTATATTCATACGTCATAATAACACTCCAGTAGTCAAGGCCAGCACCAGAGAACTCAGCTACCTCATCCTCGCGGGCATGACCCTGGCGCATATTGCAGTGAGTACTGAATTTAATGTGGAAAGTGTGAAATATAAGTTTAAAAATTAGGTAAAGTGGCTAAATTTTTTTTTTTTTCATGCTCTTAAACTTTACTTTGAGATTATCTTTCTTTTTTCTTTTTTTGTATCTTTTCAACAGTGAGTTTGTAACGACATGAATGGCTGTCGAAATTTCCTGAAGCAATCCAAAGCAAAGATATTTAAATTTATTTTGGCCTTTTCGCTTTATTTGTTTTTCCTGCACGTTTTTCTTTTCCCATGTGCTTGCAAAGGAGAAAGATGGAGAAAAAAGAAAGAAATTCGTCTCACATAGAGACACAGCTGTAGGATTTTGAAAATTCACTAGACCCTGGAGCGACATTCTATTTATGTGTCCTTATGCATATATACGAGCAGTGCCACCACCCAGGACTTCCTAGTGAATTTCAGAAGATCCTGAAACGCAAAAATGGCCGCGGGGCCTTGTAGCAGAGCCGTTTATACATAATTTGCGAAAGGAGAAACGAAATGCGAAGTACTGCTGGCGCGATGTCCTTAAATATTACAATCTTATATTAAATATCCAGAACGCCCCTGGAAACCCGAAAGCCACGTATCCCGTAAATTGTCAAAAATTGAAGAAACATAATAAGAAAAATATATTTTGCAAATATAATTACAGATATTCCCAATACTTGCGAAACCCACCAGGATATCATGCGCCTTGACAAGGCTTATGCCAGGAATAAGCTTCGCAATGATGTACGCCAGCCTCTTCACCAAAACAAATAGAATAGCCAGGATACTGGCAGGTTCGAAAAAAAGATTCCCAACGAGAAAGCCACTCTTCATGTCCGGTACAGCACAGGTAATCCAAGCATTTAAAAAAAAAAAGGTACATTAAATTTGATGAATCCCAAAGCAACTCTTTAACCTTTGACCTGTCGGTTAAAAAAAAATCCAGGTTCTCATCACATGCATACTGATCCTCATCGAAGCAGGCGTCGCGACGGTGATGCTGCTCATGGAACCGTCCACGCCTCGTCTAGAATTTCCATCACGCAACAGGGCAGTCCTCACGTGTGCGATTTCGCCACGTGCCGTCCTGTCGCCGTTAGCCTTCGACGCTCTTCTTCTAGGCCTTTGTACTCTGTACGCCGTGAAGACGCGCAACGTCCCAGAAAACTTTAACGAGGCCAAATTCATTGGGTTCGCCATGTACA
Organism: Calameuta pygmaea; assembly: GCA_031762395.1. Taxonomy (NCBI): domain Eukaryota; kingdom Metazoa; phylum Arthropoda; class Insecta; order Hymenoptera; family Cephidae; genus Calameuta; species Calameuta pygmaea. The sequence continues at coordinate 59,332 of JASANN010000600.1, forward strand.
CTACGTGCGTCATCTGGGTGGCATTTGTGCCTATATATTTTGGAAGTGAATCAAAGGTATGTACCTGCATTGTCCCTGTATACCTATGTCGATATAGATGGATGCTGTGGTCCAGCGAAAATCCAATCCTTGATCAGTGGGTCGTATTAATTTCTGGCTGCAGGTGATAACTATGTGCATGTGCGTGACGTTAAGCGCATCGGTCACTCTGATCTTCCTCTTCCTGCCAAAGCTGTACATAATAGTGCTGCGACCGGAGAAGAATAATAGGGCCCTCTTCACGACCAGCAAGTCGATTCGCTGTCACATTGGAGCACGAGTGGCAGCTGCCATTGCTGAACCACCGTCAAAGCAAACAATATACAGATTATCGGGTGCTGGAGAGACGGAATCGATAGGTGAGCCATAGTGGTGATTGACAAGGATTATTAGACGATAATTAGGTATCAGATTGTATGATAACGGTATCGTTTTATGTTGCGTCGTTTTTGATGGAGATAAATTTTGCAGTGTAAATATTCCTGGATTTTTCATTCATTTTTTTTTTATGTCTCGCATCAGGGGAGAGATGTCGCGACGCTTTTGAAACACCCCGTAAAACTTTGTGTCCCGTCAAACGTTCTCTTTGGAAATTTACGCTTCGTCGCCTCGTGTATATACATGGTGTGCACATTTTTTTTATTACTGTTTTCATTACTCTTATAACGCTCCTATATGGATACATTATTTGTTCGTAGTTTTTTTTTTAGATAAAGAATGGATAGTTGAATTTAAATCAGCATTCGGATTCAAATCGTTCAAAAAATATCCGTTTTTATGTGCTTCGATTGGTGAGATATTACGGTTTCCGACAATAGATTTATATAAATTTTTCATTATAAAAATTTGGAAAAAAATCAATATTTTGAGTTATTTAATAATTATGGCTATTAAAAGTCACATTCGTAGTGGAATTGATGAAAATCCAGGAATTTAGATGATCCGTATATCTGTCCTTGTCTTGTGCACGTAAGCGCCCATAAGGGCATCTCTCTCGCACTCGCAGCAGGTATACGAAACATCAAATTTCTAAGTTCCCAACCTTTCTGTGCATCTGCATTTAATAGTCTTTCACTCCCTATCCCTACTACTGCCTTATTTAGATAAATGAATTGTTTTTTTCTTTTTTCCTTTTTCTTTGTAACCCAATGTACAGCTTACAAAAACAACGTGTCGCGACGCACGGCGTCGGTACAAACTGGTCCGGAATTGTTGAACGGCGTGCGAGACGCACAAGGGAGTGGTCCAGGTGAAACGGAAAAACCAAAAAACCAGCTGACAATATGGACTCCACGAGAGTCCTGCGATTCCCGATCCATGGAATTGTCGAGGATAAGCAAATCCAATGAGAGCTTGTGCAATGCGTCCCGACGCCCGGCGTCCAATCGAACGCGAGGCCACCGTCGCTTGCAAGAAAAAAATACGCACCTCGGAGTCTACATAGGCGGCTCGCAATTGGAATTGTCCGAATGGGCACAATTGGATGCTAGACGCCTTGTAGATGATCTTCGAAAGCGGTGAATATTAAAAATACATTTTTTTTAAATTTATTTTTGCAAAATCAAGAACTTCCCTAATAATTAATCTCTTTGCAGCTCTCCGGTAACAGAAGCTAACTTGAGAGTGGTGGACGCGATACGGACTACAGAAAATATGGAGCGTCAAAATTCTATGACGTCGTGGACGTCGAGGTCGACGCTTCGTGGCAATTGTGTCAGGTCGACCCCATCAAAAGTGGTTATGACCAAAATAAAGGACGACAGGGCGGCGCGTATTCGCGAAGAGAATGATCATCTCGCTGAAAATGACGACTCTGTCATTAAAATCACTATTACGCTTGGCGGTGATTTGGCAGGCGGTCACGTGGATATCGAACAAACCGGATAATTACAAGGCTAAGGATTTTCTTGCCATTCATTAGTTTTTCCTCCTTTTATTTTTATCTAATTAAAATTAAATTATCGAGACGGTGCCAATCGAGATTTTACAATAATGCCAGTCTGGCCGTAGAATTCGTCGATCGATCATCAAATTTATAAGTGGAAAAACCAAATGTGTTTTCATAGAGCAAGTAGCTGTATATATTATTGCCAAGTCTTTACGTGTATTTTACATACTTAAAACAAAAGCAAAATATCTTTCAAATGGTTTTGCATTTTTTTACAATTGAACAAAATATATACACTATATAGATCCTGTACACCTCTGTTTTACGTGCGTCTTGTCAATTAGCAATAGAACAGTATTTATTTAGTCAGTAAAATTCCTTTCGCCATACGCGTTCGATTAAGTTTTAAGCGATGGGATCAAGCAACTTAAAACAACTCATTTAAGTACCTAATTACGTACGTTAAGCGTTATGCGTGCACCGGTGCAAGATACACTTAATGAAGATAAACAAAAATATGTAAAGTGGAACAAGATTCGAAGCAACAAAAAGAGAAATAATATTATTAGTTATAATTAGTGCGACATAATTTCATTGATTAAGTATACTATATAGTCAAATATGAATTAGCCTGTAGAGAGACAATCAATGAATGCAATAATAAAACGGATTAGCATACAATCCAAGAAAAAGTCAAAGAGTATTATAAATCAAATTAGTCTCAGCAGTGTAATTTATCATTGAAAGATTATGAGATTACAAAAGAAAAACGATGAAAGATGATCAAGATAAAAGTTTTTAATAATTAAAACAAATTCTTTGGACGCATCTTACTTCTTTGCCCGCTAAAGGAGCAAATCTTTGTACTTTTTTTTGTATTGTCAACCAGAAACAAAAAACAGTATAAATTCTCTATTCTATTCTTAATGTCTATTTCCATGAGAATCGAAATCGTAAAATTTCTCTCTGACGCTTAATAAAATAATGTCGATTAAATTGAACGAACAAATGAGATGCAATCCCTTTCACCTGTTTCGCTCTGGTTCTATTTACATTCCATTCCGGTTTTGATATATTTACTAGATTCTTGTAGCGAAAATTGAATTTGTCACATTCACTCACACACTCGCTTGAATATGTGCGTGACTACGTATTTTCTATGTAAATTGTCAGATGAAATAAGAAAAAGTGAAGAGGAGCAACAAGAAATGAAGTAAAAGGAAGAATATGTACTGTAACGTATTTTTTTCTTAACCCGATACCGATAACAAAGTTCGAGAATGACAATCTGCGAGAACCAACCTACGTTACCTTCGTCCGTCCACCTTTCGTTGATGCATCCGCATGCCAGGCGGCCGCCAGCCAATTCTTGTTTCACCGGGAATCGACGAGCCGGTATAAACTGGGAGTTGGGGTGGAACAGGCCCAACTCCACCAAAACGAGAGCTCTGACGGAACCTATC